>JBBYHM010000015.1:1008821-1023175 GCA_038381775.1 Adansonia rubrostipa
AATACAAAAGTTAGATGGACAATTCTAAGATGGTGGTAATTGCTGATAATATGTCATCGATGTGTTGGGTGTTAGTTGTCAGTGAAAGCGGGGCTATCAATTCTGTAGGTGGTGATGCTAAGGATGGTACCTGGGTGTTGTCTTTTTGCTTGAAAAATTTATGGCTGTAAAAATGTTTGTTTCATCTGTTATTTACTATTGTCTAAATATGTTATTCACTATGCGTTGTGAGGTGAAGACGTCACGTTGATGATTTGGGTTTGAACTGATGTTTTGTTTTTGTTTTCGTTGATGTGCAACTAATATATTGGCTTCAGTAAATGTAAATTTTTTTGAAAATTATTTATTCATGCAATTGTATTTATCTGCTTGTAGATTGACATGGACACTATAGAAGTCAGCAACCTGAATAGACAATTTTTGTTTCGACAATCTCATGTTGGGCAGTCTAAGGCCAAGGCAAGTACATTAAGCATGTTTCCTTGTTTGCTTTAATCGGAAGTTATAAGTTAATGATATGTATTTTGTTAATATTTTTATCAGGTTGCTCGAGATGCAGTCTTAAGATTCAGGCCCAACATAAGCATCACACCATACCATGAAAATGTTAAGGCGCCTCGGTTCAATGTTGATTTCTTTAAAGAGTTTGATGTTGTTCTGAATGGGCTGGATAACATAGATGCAAGGCGCCATGTAAACCGCCTTTGCTTGGCGGCTGATGTCCCATTGGTTGAAAGTGGGACCACAGGGTTCTTGGGACAGGTAAGTTAGGTTTTTACATGTCTTTTGGCAATAATATTTCTGATTCTTATCCTGTTACTAGGTTGCATGTCTGGACTGCTCATATTCATGCTTCATATAATTTTTCTTAGTTTGTGCTAATACGAATCCACACTATTGTTTTGATCATACGTGGTGTATCTGAAGTTCTACTATTTTATGCAAGTAATTACTTATTGAAGGAACTCACCCCTAGAACAGGTGATCTGTTCTATCCTATGTATTATTAGCATCTTAAGTTTCTGTTTGAATGAAGTTTGTTTCTCTTGGTAAGTGCTATTGAAGGCTTCGTAATTTTTTTTAAGCAAATGGGTTATATACTAATATTATCAATGCTGAGATTCATCTCAGAAATATGATTAAATTTTTTTTTCTTTTTATTTTCTTCCTTTGGCTGAAAATGATTACCGCTTTCTTGGTGTATAATTCAAATTTGACTAGTGTGAAAAGTTCATGCAAGTGCATTAAGCAATTTAATTTAGAAAAATAAATTGAAGTGTTCCTTTATCCCTAGTTTAACATGTCCATGTCTTATTTCTCTTTCTCTCTGTACTTGTTTATTAACTGAATCTTCTCATTGCTTTAGGTTACGAAGGTTAAGGTTTCATAGAAGTCTTGCCTATGTTTGAGTATTGAATGTTTTTGGTTTTTTTTTTACCTTCAAAAACTTGAACATTTGTGTTTCTTTTTCATATAAACTCCTCTCTTTCTCTCCCACACTATTAATTTGTCTGAACGTTTTTGATTATGAACATATTGTATGATTACAACTATCCTGGATGCAGGTTACTGTACATTTGAAGCGAAAAACAGAGTGCTATGAGTGTCAACCAAAACCTGCACCAAAGACTTATCCTGTTTGTACAATTACAAGCACTCCGTCAAAGGTAATCATTCATTTCTGAGACATTTTCTTTTGGATGGGAGTAGGGTAGGAGTCATTTGCTTCTATTTGCTTTGAACAACCAGTAGTCACTATAATTATGATGACTAAGTTTAGTTGTTGTTGCCAAGAAATTGCTATTCCACAAGTTCTAATTATATTTTTCTAATTGCAGTTTGTTCATTGTATTGTGTGGGCGAAGGACCTGCTTTTTGCAAAGTTGTTTGGGGACAAGAATCAGGAAAATGATTTGAATGTTCGCTCTAGTGATACTGCAAACTCGTCTGAACATTCAGAAGATGTATTTGAATGTAGAAAAGATGAAGATATCGAACAATATGGAAGAAGAATATACGATCATGTATTTGGTCATAACATAGAAGTTGCTCTATCTAATGAAGAAACGTGGAAAAACCGTGACAAACCACGGCCTATATATAGTAAAGATGTCCTACCTGAGAAACTAACTAAAGAGAACGGGAACATGGAAAAAGGTTGTGCAACTGATGATGTCTCTGCTATGGCATCTCTGAGCTTGAAGAATCCTCAGGATGTATGGAGCCTTGCAGAAAATTCAATAGTTTTCCTCGAGGCTTTGAGATTATTTTTCTTAAAGAGAGAAAAGGTCAATGTTAATCTCTTGCGTTTGAAATACTGATTGATCATCTCCTCCTACCAAGTTAGACTGATATATTTTATCATTCGACAGGAAATAGGGAACCTTACTTTTGATAAAGATGATCAGTTGGCTGTGGAATTTGTCACTGCTGCTGCAAATATTCGGGCTTCTTCTTTTGGGATTCCCTTACATAGTCTTTTTGAAGCTAAAGGAATTGCAGGTAATATTGTGCATGCCGTTGCAACAACCAATGCTATCATCGCTGGGTTGATCGTGATTGAAGCAATTAAGGTTTTAAATAAGGATAACAACAATTACAGGTTTAGTATAGTTTCTTGTTTTCTTTATTGAATTTGTTTTCTTTTGATTATTTTGAAGTATTTAACTACAAAGTAATTATGTAGTTCAGTTTAAACTGAGCATACGTTATTGTGTTCATTTTACTACATTGTAATCCATAGCTGTCATTTTCATTGTTAGGAATAATACTTCTCATCTCCGTGCTTCATAAGTACCAATTGCTTTTTATGAAAATTATGCTGTACATCGGTTAATCTGTCTTGGATGCCTATGCAGGATGACATATTGTCTAGAACATCCTTCAAAAAAGTTGCTTCTAATGCCTGTAGAACCCTATGAACCTAACAGGTCTTGCTATGTTTGTTCAGAGGTATATCTAAAATGATTGTGTGAATGAAATCTCTTTTGTAAATGTTTCCAATCATACTTGCTTACGTTCAAGATCTTGAAAACAGACGCCGCTATTGCTTGAGGTTAATACTCACCGTTCTAAATTGAGGGATTTTGTTGAAAAGATCGTTAAAGCCAAACTTGGCATGAACTTTCCTCTAATTATGCAAGGAGCAAGTATTCTTTACGAAGTTGGTGAAGATCTTGAAGAGGACATGGTGGCAATTTATGCTGCAAACCTTGAGAAAGTAAAATTCTTCTCCCTTGCATTTGAAATAAATCCTCTAATATGAATTTATTTGCCTTTGTGCGATTAATTACTTGTGGGTTCAAGTCTTGAAATCAATGGTGTTATTCTTTTACACTTCTGCATTAAAAGGTTGTGTGACAATTGTGATTTGTTTCTGTCCACAGACTTTATCCAAGCTGCCTTCTCAGGTTACTAGTGGGACTGTTCTAACTGTAGAGGATCTTAAACAGGAGGTCTCATGCAGTATCAATATCAAGCATAGGTTTGTCTTTACCTTGATAAACATAATTAAAATTTTGAAAATCATTTTCCGTTATGTTCTTGAATGCTCTTTAAAAATATGTTATGAACATTGGACAGGCTTCATCAAATAAATTTATCTTTATTGCCTGCCTTCTTCTCTGGTGTACTTGTGTCAAATAAATTTATCTTTATTGCCTGTCTTCTTCTCTGGCGTACTTGTGTAAATAGTTGTTACATCCTTTGCTCCTGGCATTTGTATCATGCTCCCTGGTTAAAACATGAAAAATTACGGTGGAATTTTATAACTAAAATAAAATCTGTTCTGTGATTACTTGACGATAAATAAGATCAGTTTCTTTGTGTCCTTATCTCAACTGATTCTTGGCATTAATTATATGATTGGAGTAGAGAATCTTCTTATTATTTAATCATGATGAGTAAAGGGCTGATCTCAAAGCTGTGGCTTAATATGGACCTTTCTTTTTTCTTTTTCTGAAAGCCTCCTCTAATTTGCTTTTGTGTAATTGTAATATGGTCGGCTTGTTAATGTTGTATATGATGCTTGTGTTGTCGGTAGAAGTTGCATCAAATTGTTATTCTTCATTGGTTTGTCCTCAGAGATCGATTTAAAAAATTTACTCTTTATGCTTACAGGGAAGAATTTGATGAGGAGAAGGAACCTGATGGAATGCTTCTTTCTGGATGGGTTGAAGCTCCTCTCGAGAAGGACAATAATAAGCCTATTGGAAATGGTGAAAGTACATCCGATGCTTTGCCATCAGAGGAGATTCTGGAGGGTGAGAAGGATGTTGAAATTCAGGAAATTTCAGAGGGGACTGAAAGTGTTAGTGGGAAGAAAAGAAAACTGTCTGAAGTTTCTGAAGGCACTGCTTCAGACCATTCTGGCCTTCCTGATGAAAGAAGAAATCAGAATAAACCTGAAAAACTTGATGTTGACGATGAGGATGATGAACTCATCGTATCCGATGGTTGGGAATCACCCACCAAGAAGAAAAGGTTGTAACAGGTATTAAATCTTTTGATTGTGGACATCATCTTGCCTCTGATCTTATATCTTTAGGTTAAATGGTGAATTCTTTTGGAGGCCATAATTGTTATGTTAGGACAGATTCTGTAGTATTAGATGTTCACTAATTGTTATGTTGGTTACTTTTTTTGTGGTTTTCAAGTGTAGTGACAATGCGTATTCCTCTAAATTTTACATTAACAGAAGGTTGTAACATTGCAAATTTTGCAAGTATCTGGATCTCTTTGAACTTCAATGTGAAATGAAACTAGCAATGGAACTCAGTGGCAAATGATTCCTCTGATCTTGTCTTTCAGACTGTACCAGTGAATGTAATGTATTTTGCCTAATTTAGCAGGTATGGAAAAAATGTTGATCATGTCAGGAAAAAAATTGTAATCTGAATTATTACCATCACAAAATGGCCCAAACTATTATATTTAAGGCAGATTAATCATCTCAAAAACATAAACCGATATCCAAAACAATGGATGTTAAAGCTATGGTTACCTCATGAAGCTAGATGCCGAGTGGTTAGATGTGACTGCTGAAAAAAGTTGATTCTTAGATTGAAACATACCCTCCGAGGAGTAAGGGAGGTTTAGAAAATAGATTTGTTTGCTCAAAAACTTAAGCAGCAAGTGAAATGTCAAATTTGCTACTTACAATTGGCCTTGTCTTGTCTGCTACAACTAAGTAATGCAATAATTGCAGCTGAGACCAATTATCACTTAATTTTTTGGTAAATCGAAGTTGAAAACTTACATTACTAGGCTATTCTTTATATGGTAGTAATTTATTGACAGATAAGATTAATGGTACTGTATGAATATATTATTTGACATCAGTACGTCAATCATAATACCATATATATTTTGGTATATGTATCCTTGACTGTGAAATTGAATACCCCACGCAAGAACCAAGGAAAGAGAGAGTTTAAATGAAATAATTGTTACATAGAAAAGGGTGAACGTTTCTTTGTGAGAGAAAAGAAATTGCGGTCTGCCGTAGGCCTTCTGAAATGGTAGAACTATTTATATCCAACTTATAAAGCAGTAGCGTTTTACCTACCATTCAGGCCTTGAAATTGTGCAAACATTGCAGCTCCTGAGTGCTCAGTAATGACCTGAACTTCAGCTGGACCCTTGTTGTCTTCTGGGAGAGAAACTGGACTGTTGTTATCAGATGGAGGACTGGTGGATGGAACTACAATCGAATGGGGGGAAGTTACCGTGTCGGATGACTTGGTCTTATCATCTGATTTTCCTTCTGAGAATGCTTCTTGCAACTGCAAGGCATACTCCAAGTTCCACAAAACATCCCCCATTGAAGGTCTGTCAACACCATATTCTGCCAAGCACTTCTCAGCAGCCTCAGCAAACTTCTTCATTGACTCAGGATTGATGGAACCCGCAAGATGAGGATCAGTGATCTTTTCAAGCAAGCCTTTCCTCTTCCACTGCATTGCCCATTCAGCCAAGTTAACCTGCTCTCTTGGCAATTGTGGGTTAATGGCAGGCCTTGCACACAAGGTTTCTAGCAGAACCACCCCAAATGAGTAGACATCTGATTTTTCTGTCAATTGCTGCCTCCTGAAGTACTCAGGGTCCAAGTACCCGAAGCTGCCTTTCACTGCAGTGCTAACATGATTCTGTCCCATAGGTGTGTCTTTCGACAGTCCGAAATCAGCAACCTTGGCAACGAAGGCATCATCGAGCAAAATATTGGTGGTCTTAACATCACGGTGAATGATCCCTTGTGCGGTACCAGTATGAAGGTAGTGAAGTCCACGAGCAGCTCCGATACAAATTTCGAGCCTCTGCTTCCATGATAAAGGTGGCAAGTCTTTTCCATACAAGTGATCCCTGAAAGGTCCATTCGACATGTACTCATAAACCAGGATCATTTCATTGTTCTCATCACAGTAACCAATCAGTGACACCAAGTGCCTATGCCTTAACTTTGACAACATCTGGATTTCTGTTTGGAACTCGGTGATACCTTGTTCGGATTGGGGGTTCCCTCTCTTCACAGCAACTTTGGTCCCATCATCGATCGTACCTAAATAGACATTGCCAAATCCACCAACACCAATTATCGCGCTTGAATCGAAGTTCTTGGTTGCTTCTTGCAACTCTGCCAGTGAGAAATAACGGCCTAAGCCTAGAGTCGATGAGTAAAAGTTGCTCTTGTGAGAACCGGCTGAGCTCTTGGTCAAGAAGCTGGTGTCTCCTGCATGGAGTGGAAGCAGCCAAGATGAAAAGCTATTCCTCTTTTGCCAATCTTGAGGCCTCCTCTTCCATTTAATGACCATTGCACCAAGACCCACAAAGGCACCAAACATCATGGCGAAACCGACTGCAGCCACGGTGCCCCTGTTGGCTATGCCGACACTTCCATCAGCACCAAACTCCCCATCCAAACTATCAACCGAGTTGCTCATTTTCAGCACCTCCAAGCCATTAAGAATTGCATTAGTTAATCCCGTGTCCTCATTCAAGGGACCAATCTGAACGGTTAGTCCATTGCTGAAAAGGGAAGCATTCACCACGATATCTTTGTAATATGGAACGGACAACCCACCAGTTAGGCTCGACAAGTCCAATCCAGAAATGGCCATTTTGCCATTAATGTATACGTTGAAATAGAGGTCATTGAGTGACTTGCTAACAATGTCACAAAAATGCATCCGAACCATGTAATCAAATGCTGTATCAACTTCCAACTGCCATGTGACATTGAAGTTTGGTTTCACCGTGTTTGCATCGGCCATCTGAATGAGAGATGAATAAACCGTTGCCGGTGCAATCAACGGGGTTAAAGTCTCGGGGTATCTGATAGAAGTTGTTGAAGTCGAGACAGCCTTAGCCAATTTCTTGTCCTGACGATAATCCGTATCCGGTATCCAAGTCCGCCCGAGCGTGTCGTTCTGCGAAGTGATCAGAGGTCCCCCCATGTTAAGCCTGTGGACAACATGGTAACCATACTTGGACAAACCAGGAAAGTTGTTAACAGGAAAAAGGGAAGTGCCTTCATCGGCGATCAAGCTATCAGGTGCTGAAACGACCTCGATGGCATTTATAAAAGCGACTGAATTCTTCATAGGACTAAACTTGAGGGTAACTATAGGATCGTTCATGTTAAGGAGGTACTCCTTGAGGATAGGTATAGTGTTATTGTTAACCTTGAAGTTGTGAAGGAGAGCATACTGATTTGCAGAGACTGAGAATGTTGATTGTTGAAGATCAAACTGCTCAGCTTTTAATGCAAAGAAATAGAGACGTACCCAATGAAAACCGGGTCGTTTTAACTGGATTGTATAGGCTGCTTCTTGGGGAAAAACCCTCGCTGTTAGATACAAAGGTGAAGGAACATCACTGGATGGGACCGATACTTGAACATCTTCCTTGGTTTTCAAAAACTCAGAGGCTTGCTGGTCGGTTATGAAGGCTCTTCCATCTGGGAGAGTGGGTGGTGAGTTGGCACCACAATCAATGAGGATATTATCATCGGGAGCGAAGGAATTGGTGCCGCTGGCTAAGGCGAAAATGGTGGGGCAAGAAACAAAGACGTGAAACAGTAACAGGATGATAGCCATCGATGAAGACGACGACGACAATGATGACAACGATGACGAAAAGGAAGATAAAAAAAAGTTAGTAAGGTTTTTTCTTGGTTTTTTTTCTATCTCCATCCCTCCTGGACGAGAGGGATGTTTAGAAATGAACCAACGAAAAGGATCTACGAAGAAAGAAGGTAACAATGTTATATCTGAAGCCGGGTTGTTTGTCACTTTTTGTTTCTTTTTTTCTTTTTCTTGAATATCAATGGCGGAAAGGAGTTGACAGCAGAATTGGAAGTTTTGAATTCCCAAATTATGAGGTAATGTTTGTGGGGAAAGAATTTCTCTTTTGTTGAGAATTTGTTGTTGCTGCCTCCATTTTTAGCAACTGCCAACAAAATAAAGGTTTACGAGCTTTGGACTTGGTCAATGGTCAACCAAAATTCCTCACTTTTTTTAGAGCATTATGATGAACTTTGGCTTCTTAGAATTTGGAAATATGCTTGTATTAAATATACAGCCATTTTTAGACACTACAAGTCCCTTAAACACTATGTTTCCAGTTAATTTTCTTACTCGTTTTTTTCTTCTCTCTCTCTCTGTCTCTCTCTCTGAAAGTGGGGCGCCATGACTGGCATCAACTTAGCTCCAAGCACGTTGAATATAAAAGTTTGAACCCAAATTGACAATGAAAATATCATTGAATAAGTTTGCATTATCTATTTTTATGAAGATATATGTAAAGCAAGACAAATATAATTTGATTGTCAATCGACTAATTTATTCATGTAGCCAGTCATCACGAAGCACAACCATAGGACTTCGGAGATATATGGCAAACTTTTTTAATTTAAAAAATTAAAAAACATAAAAGAGATCTATGGATTGGAGAGAGTAAATTGATAGCTGCTGTGTGTTGTTCTTTTTACAAAGAGGTTGCCATCTCGACGCAAGAAAAAAATTACAATTTTGAATATGTTTTAAAAATAACCTGGGACGCCATTAATATACTTAAAAGTCATCCATAAACTATAAATTGCTTGCGTTGAGCTTTTATTTATTTATTTATTCAGACATGGAAAGCTTGCACGTGGAGAAAATGGACAGTTGCAGTAAACTTGCAAGCCATGCCGGGTGAATGGGGTATTAAATTTGAAACATTTACGAAAATATAAAAAATTAAGAAATAAAAGTTGGATGGGAACTCACTGCGTCCCTCAGAGATTTTAATGATGGAAAGGCAACGAAGGATTATCTTTCTTTGTGAAGCAAATGGTGATAAAAGCCAAAACTTTCACAGTTGGTTTCATTCCCATTCCTTATTTTGGAATCATATTCATATTAATCATACAAATCTAGGAAAACAAAAATTCTTTTATACATACATATATATATATATATATATATATATCAAATAAGTAAAGATTGTAATCTGATAGAAAACATTGGAAAATGCTAAATGCAGTCCCATTTAATTATTTTCAGTCACCAGCTTCTTTCAATTCTTCCCCCATTGATTTCTTGAGTCATCTGTTCTCAAATTGATGCCTGAACTAAACAAAGGAGCCCTCAAGAAATTTACCATCAGTGTGGGTGTTAAACAAAAAAAAAAAAAAAATCTTCACTGCCATTGCAGGGCATCTAAAGCTTGTCTGTGAATTTGTTTATCTCCAGCTGCCACTACATTAAAGCCTAGAAGATACCAAAAAACAACTAGATCAGCAATGTTCTACCACCAAAACTTGGAACATATTAACTTTAACATTAAGTCATTAACTTTTGATTCAAGGCTTGAATGTCAAAAAAAAAAAAAAATCAAGAACATGGGCATACTTGTTGCACGTGAATCTGGAGAAGCTTTCCAGTCAAACTGATTTCCTTTCCAGTCTGTTATAACACCCCCAGCACCCTCTACAACAGGTATAAGTGCAAGGAAATCGTATGGCTGACAAAAAATTTGAGCAGAAAAAAACATCAGATTAAGTAGTAATATTAGATTGCAAATGATGGTCCCGTGTCTTATTAACTTTCATTGCATTTACTCTGTACAAAAATAATAATGATAATAATAATGATACCCGGAGACCAGACTCGATGACAAGATCCACATAGCCAGAAGCTAAGAGGGCATAGGCATAGCAGTCACAGCCATATAATGGCACTTTTACCTGTTTACAAGAGGAGAAGTCAGAAGAAAACAAACTGAGAAGTGAGAACTAGAACAAACGTATCTCAGCCACAAGAATATAAGAACGGTAGATGAATGGAAAACTTTTTGGAAACACAGAGGCCAGTCAAAAAATCAGGACTCAGAATCCATAATTTATATGTCAAAAGATCGTGATTCCTCAAAATCCTTGATCTTGAATATTCTTACCAAAACTGCGGATGCCAATTTTTTCTTTCATTTTGGAATTTGTTTTATAAGCCAATATTGAAAACCAAGCCAAAAGAACGTAATTCGTCAAAGTCTTTTAGCTTGTATATTAGATATGAATCTTAATACCTAGGCTTTTCCCCTTGATTATCTTAAATATTTTAAATTTCAGATGCATATGAGGAGAAAATCCATAGGTTTTTTAGGTAGAAAATATGCCACAAGATAGGAGCCCTATTGTGATTTATCATATATCAATTAACTGATAAATTTAAACAACACCTTATACAATCCACTTGAAGCAGAAATACACAACCTTATCTCTAACACGGGCAAATGCCTCGTCAGCAGCTCCACTGAACAGATGTGGACTTGTGGTGTACCTAAACAAATAAAGAAAAGGCAAGAGAAAAGACGGTAAACAGATATCAGCTTTCTGCTATAAACAGGAATTTTATGCATGCATTTATTACTCTAGCGATAAATGCCAAAATATTAAATAAAGATCAAAATTAATTTCCATAACCTTTTCACATTCTAGTCATTTGATTTGAGAACTGTTAAAGTAACCCCAGTAGCCCCACACACACACATAGAAGGTATATGCCAAAATGGAGTCCTTTCAGAGACTTGGGTTTTGCCAGAAAACTCTACCATATAAACATTGGAACATAACTTTGTTAACTAAGAACTAGTAAATGACAAGGAAAACATACAAATATGCTCGTGAAAGTTCTGTACAAGTTCGTGTAGCCACTTCTTGTCCGTTCAATGTACTTATCCTTCCACTTATTCCAATCCATCTTTCTCTAAGAACAGGCTGATCAATTATACCAAGAATCTAGAAAAATAGGAAAGATAAAAAGATGTTACTGAAACAGAACTTATGAACTATGATGCACTTTTCAAATTAGATGCTTCAACTCTTATACAAGAGGATAGCTAATTAAACAGTACTTATGAACTATGATCCACTTTTCGAATTAGAAACTTCAACTCTTATACAAGAGGTAGGCATGATTGAAGATGTTCTCCACTGAAGGCGCAAACAATCAAAAACAAAATTAAGAACTGATAGATATCGTATACTTAGATACTATGTTTAACCAATCTTAAGGAAAAAAAAAAAAAAGACAGATAAGACAGAAAAGTATAGATGAAGAGGACGACATTTCGGTGCCAATTGGTAAAACTAAACTAAGCTAATGCAGTTGATACAAAGTGATATGATTCAGCTTTATGCAAGCTCAAAGGACACAGCATTGCAAAACTGGTTTTGTTATGATGAAAGGGGCTTTCACTACTAATTAGGCCTTCAGTTAGCAGTAAGCAAGCCAAGATTGCTCCCTCATGGGCAAGAAGAGGTATCATTTTCCCCACAAATCAAAATTCAAACAACTATTAGCATAAGCTATAGGGTACTACAGAGGGTATAAGCGAAACTTACTGGTTTGCCTTTCTTCAGCAAAGCAATGAGAGTACCAAACACTGGCTTTCCTGGAATTGAGAAGCATAAGCTCACTTTAGGCAAAAATTCAACCATGAAACTAACATAACACTTCGATAAAAATAGAAAGAAAGAACAAAAATACCAGTAATGAAACTTTTTGTGCCATCTATTGGGTCTAAAACCCAAACATAATCTGCAGATTTCTCTTTACACCTCCACCCTTTTTCCTCTCCATAACTACAATAACAATTCTAATAATTCTCAGAAAACAGAAAATTAAATAACGAAACTTTAAGACTCCAAATGGAAATCTAATATTGAAACATAACACAAAGACCCATTACTCACACTGCATGAGAGGGAAAGTTCTCCAATAGAATCGAAACCATAGCTTCCTCAGCTGCTTGATCGGCAATTGTCACTGGACCTACAGTGGAGGAATTCAGTAAAATTAAACATAACTAGAACATTTTCAGGAACAATATTTTCATTAAATTAAATTCGAGGATTCAAACTCTTAAAGAGAGAGAGAGACTTGCTTGAATCTTCTTTATCAAGAATCTCGAATTTCTTCCGAAAGTAGTTGCGAATGACTCCACCAGCGGCATCGGCTAGCATGTTGCCCACCTCAGCAAAATGGTCGAGCTGGGTGTCGTTTAACGATGAAAAGTCGGTATGGTTAGAAAGATTGGAGCTGGAAATCATGGTTTTCGATTGGAGAGAAATTAGGGGGGTTTTGAAGGAAGGGAATGAGAGGAAAGGACTTTTTTTGGTAAGGGGAAAGGAGGGAGAGGTGGGGTGGGATTTGGAGGCAGAAGAAAGGAAATGGGACTGGGATTTGGAGAACATTGGGAAGGAAAGAGGGGATTATAAATAATAAGCGGGAAGGCGAGAGGAGAAGAGAGAAAGAAAGAGAGGATTTTGGCAACGGCGACGGGGAGAAAGAGAGCTAGTGGAATGAGGACGGGGGAGTGAGAAGTGGAGGCTGACGTGTTTGCCACAGCTCGATTAGATGTATTCATTAGAGGCTTTTAATTTAGAGTAATCTAACGTATTTGAATTATTATTTAAGTAATAATTATTATTTTTATTTAAATTTAATTATAATTATTAATATAAAATAATTTTTAATATTATTTTAAAATATCAAAATAATTTTTAAACATGAATTTATTCAAACCCATACTTCTCTCTGTTGAGTACTTTTTGGTTTAAAGAAAACAAAAATTTTAAATTACCCAAATATTTAGTAATTAAGCATAACACTATTTATTATATTTTTAATCATAAAGCATAGTCTGAAAAATATATTTTTTTTTAAATTTTACAATTAAAATTAATATAATGACTTCTATTCTTTAAAACATATTAAAATAATTAAAAACTGATTAAAAAAATTATTCTCGTTAATATATTAAATACGATTTTTTGAGAAAAACTACATAAATAATATAAAATCCTACTTAAAATACTGAAAATTTTTTTATTTTTAAAATTGTCCAAGATCCAATCTAAAAATATAATATTCTATTAATATATCACATTATTGTTGGCAAATAGTGAAGATTGCTTTACTTGATTTTAAGATTTCATGTTAATTTTTGAAACTATACACTATAATTTTAGATAAAGGCAGGAATTTGATTTTTTTTTTTTTTTTTATTGTTCATCTTTTATGGGGTGAACTCATCAACTCTGAAGATAATTGGGCTGCCATTGAAAGCAAAATTACGTCAGCAAACCCACTTTTGCATTTAAAAAAAAAATATATATATATATATATATATATTCATTCTGCTTGCATTTGCATGAGCAAAAACAACCAAAGAGCAATAATTGCTTCAAATTTTCCATATTAGTTAATGGAAAAGTATAAAGCGCCCTTCTAAGGTTTTTAAAATGGAAAATATATATAATTATCATATTATTTATTTAAATTTTGTAGAAATAATTAATTTAATATAAAATTTTTGATGCTTAAAGGGATTTATAAACACCCGTGAATTAGATCTTTAATTAATTTGAACCATTGGTTACCCATAAATAAATTAAACACTGCATCATGTTACTATAAAACCTTTTAACCTAACAACTTTTTCCCAAAAAAAGGCACGAACCAAAGTTGACGAAGGTGGAGTTGTTGTAAGCAACATACATGAAAAAAAACTAATGGCTTCCTACATCATATTATAGGATATTGACGACAAAGTCATTTTTATGATGACGAAGTTTACGATTTTTCAATGTTTGTTATAATATTATATAAAATGATCCATCTAAGACACCAAAAATATTTAATGATTGAGGTAGATGGCAATACGAATTGACCTGTTCATGAGTCTAATTAGGTTAATTTATGTCAGGTTTGTGCATGGTATTAATATCAAATGTGTTTATTCAAGTTCAGTGTTATCTAAAATATGAGCTTCAAATTTTGCTCAAATCCATCCATATTTATAAATAGACAGTC
>JBBYHM010000015.1:1026293-1057364 GCA_038381775.1 Adansonia rubrostipa
AGATACATCGTTCCGTGCACTCCTTTCCCCTCCTCTCGCCACGTGCCGATCATAAATTCCCCGGGACCCACATATCCTCAGTTAACTCCTATAATAACCGCGCCCCTCCGTTCATTTCTTTTTTTCTCTCCCTAGAAAACTTCCCAACCAAATTCCTTCCTTTCTTTCACTAAATTTGCCGTCGTTTGTCGGCGAATTTTTAATTTATTTTATTTTACGACCAAAAATTCTTTTTTTCCCCCCCGATTATTGTCCGTTACAGTCTCGAAGATCGGTTAAAATTCTGGTCAGACGCATTTATGACCGTCGGATCTAGCTCGTGATCCGTGAAGTCAAAACATAATTTCACCACTAAATTTTCCTCTAAAGGGGTATTATTACTCTCAGTTTTTACGTTCTCCTATATTTTTCTTCAGTTCCTTTATCACGAAGAAGAAAGACGAAATTTCAAGCACCTAAAAATTTTGGATTCTTCGTTTTACATTTTTTTTTTGGGCTTGTTGACTGGAATGCAGGTTTTGATAAGTTGCGTGCGGCTAAAATTTACTAGTTTCTTTGCCCTGTTTTGACCGGTCGATCGGACAGTCAGATCATCGGCGGCGGCGCTTTCGTTCTTCTTGCGCGAGTGTAGATGTCGGGGCCACTCGATCGATTCGCAAGGCCTTGTGAGTTAATTTTTTTGGTTTCTTGAACCGATTAATTCTAGGGTTTCAACTGTAGCTTTAGTTTGATACTAATGTGTGGATAACTTAATTAAACTCGATTTAGCAAAAGAGGAAAGGAATTTGATCCTCCTTAGGTTTCAAAAGTAACATTGGAAAATATAATCATTATTTGCTTTTTCTTCAATTATCATTACATTTTCTATTTATTTATTTATTTGGGTTCTTATTTTGGTATTGGTTTTGCCATGCTTTGTTGATTTTTTTGGTTTGGTGTATCTGAAGGAATTTCAGAAATATATATATATATATATATATATAAATGAGAAGACAACAAATTAGGATTGGACTTTCACTTTTATTTTTCTTTGTTCTTTATTCTTTCTTTCTCCTAAAGATCTAACAAGATTATGCGTTTGTAATGAGGCAGGCTTTGAGGGGTTTTCGGGTAGTGATGAGAGGAGAGAGAGGAAATCTGATTTCGAGAACTCGGAGGACGAAAGGCGCACAAGAATTGGATCCTTGAAGAAGAAAGCCATAAATGCATCTACTAGATTTAAACATTCTCTCAAAAAGAAGAGCAGTCGAAGGAAAAGTGATGGCCGTGTCAGCTCCGTGTCCATTGAAGATGTTCGTGATGTTGAGGAGCTACAGGCTGTTGATCAATTTCGACAAGCGCTGATTAGGGAAGAACTGCTTCCAGAAAGACATGATGACTATCACGTTATGTTGAGGTGCTCTCCTCTTAATTTTATTTCATATTCGCAAAAATAGTAGGGTTAACTTTGGGATGATTCTTTTGGATTACTGCAATGCTAGTTTATTGTTTCTGTTCTCTTGTCAGATCAGCAGTCGACAGCATAATTCTGAACATTCTATCTACAATATATTGTATTTTCTGTAATGAATTGTGAATGGTATGCTTCATGGATCACTTGTTAAAATCTTATGTGAATTTGATTTGGTTAGATGTGAAAACCAGTAAGAAGACTTGTGATTCTATTGGTCATGCTCTATGTTTGGTTTTGCCAACACATATATTTGCTTTCTTCTTGCTGATGTGATATCTCCTTTCCTTATTGCTTGAAGCCTTGTGCATCATTCTGCCTCGCTCCTCTTGTTTACTTGCCTTGCCAACTTTGAATACTGTGACAAGTGGTAATTAGTTTGTAGCCTTAACTTTCATGTAGGTTCTTGAAAGCAAGGAAGTTTGATATAGAGAAAGCTAAGCACATGTGGGCTGATATGCTTCAGTGGAGGAAGGATTTTGGTGCTGATACTATCATGGAGGTAATATGATTAATGATTTCTGAAGTAGCATTTTTGTAATACATGTTTTTTACTGCATTTATCATTTATCTTTCAGGATTTTGAGTTCAATGAGTTGAATGAAGTTCTAAGGTATTATCCTCATGGTCATCACGGTGTCGATAAGGAGGGAAGACCTGTGTATATTGAAAGGTTGGGAAAAGTTGATCCCAACAAACTCATGCAAGTTACAACTATGGATCGGTATGTAAAATACCATGTCCGGGAGTTTGAGAAGGCCTTCACTGTGAAGTTTCCTGCATGTACAATTGCTGCAAAGAGGCACATAGATTCAAGCACGACAATTTTGGATGTTCATGGTGTGGTATGTTTCGTGTAATCACTTGTTGACATGTTAATACCTGAATATTTGGCTGCTTAGTAGTAGCTAACCTCTGATTGTTTTCTTTTCATATATGTATTAGGGCTTTAAGAATTTTACTAAGTCTGCAAGGGACCTGATTATGCGACTGCAAAAGATTGATGGTGACAATTATCCTGAGGTTTGCTTTCTCTATGTGCCTGCATGATGAAGTACTCATGCTTGCATAAAAACTTTTATATTATTTTATATTGAGCTGAAATGTCATGTTGTGGTCTTTTCATCTATGCAGACTCTTCATCAAATGTTCATCATCAATGCTGGACCTGGGTTTAGGCTGCTGTGGAACACTGTGAAGACATTCCTAGATCCCAAAACAACTTCCAAGATTCATGTATGTTAATATTTTTCTGCGATTTTATTTGTCTTTTGCCTTCTTATTCCATTTATTTGTTGGTGATTTATAATTATGCACACACACACATATATATATATATATATATATATTGGAATGACTTTAGGTTCTTGGAAACAAGTACCAGAGCAAATTGCTTGAGATTATTGATTCCAGGTAAATGGGCTCAGAGCTTTCATGACATGTTGCTTTTCAAAAATATAGATTCTTTTAAAATATTTCACTCTATGGTTGCCTCTCTGTCTAAAAGCTTATCGTGATACTTAAAATCCATTCAGTGAGTTGCCAGAATTTCTGGGTGGTAGCTGTACATGTGCAGATCAGGGAGGCTGCCTCCAGTCTGATAAGGGGCCTTGGAAAAATCCAGAAATATTGAAGGTTATAAACTGACCCTGGCTTTTTTTTTAATGTTGTTAATGCTGTTTTCAAGCGCTTCAACAGCATACTTTTTTCTCATGAAGAAACACTTTGCTGCACGTATCTTGTCTCAGATGGTTCTTAATGGTGAGGCACGACGTGCCAGGCAGGTCGTAAAAGTTTTAAATAGTGATGGGAAGTTTATTGCTTATGCTAAGCCACAATATCCGATGGTATATGATCTTTCTAGCTTTCAGTGATACTTGTCTATTCTGGAAAATTTTAATATTGCCGTTTTGAGGTAAGATTTTCGCGTTACCTCATTGCTTCTTGTGCTGTATGAATCAGCTTAAAGGTAGTGATACATCTACGGCAGAATCTGGATCAGAAGCTGAAGATATTTCATCCCCAAAAGCAAAGAGTTGCTCAAAACTTCGGCTGACCCCCGTTCGTGAGGAAGTGGGTTTTTCTCGCCTTTTAATTTTTCACAGTGACTAAATGTTTTTATTATTTTTCTTTGGATAAGTTATTTGCTTTCTTTTTAGGTTATTATTATTATTTTATTTTGTATGGTTGTCAATTAACAATATGTCATGACTTATGAGTATCAAGATCACTTCTTATTGGGTTGTACACCCAAGACTAGTATCATTAACATTCTTGGCAAAATTGCTAATCCTTTTGTTTGTTAATTATGCAGGCTAAGGTCATTGGGAAAACCAGCTATGCTGGTAACTTCTCAGGCTATGATGAATATGTTCCCATGGTCGACAAAGCTGTTGACTCTAGTTGGAAGAAGCAAAACTCCTTTCAGAGGTTGTCTGCTTCGAAAGGTTAACAAACATAATCTTGTCTACCTTTTTATCTTTAAGATGCTTCATTTCTTCATAAAAGCTTGCATAGATCTTCCATTAAAAAAATGAAATGCTATTTTGCACTGCAGGTACATTAATTCTACCTGAAACTCCTAAGACCCCAGAAGGAATTCGAGCTCGGATTTTGCTGACTATTATGGCTTTCTTCATGACACTTAGCACTCTCTTCCGCACAGTAGCATGCTGTATAACTAGAAAGCTTCCAGACACAGTTTCTGATCATCATCAAAATATTACTGAATTTACCTCTGATGCAACTCAGAAAGAAGAGTTTCGTCCACCTTCTCCAACCCCTCCTTTTACTCAGTCTGATCTTTTATCTTCTGTGGTCAAAAGATTGGGTGAGCTTGAGGAGAAAGTTGATACTTTACAAGCTAAGCCATCTGAGATGCCTTATGAGAAAGAGGAATTGTTGAATGCTGCTGTATGTCGTGTCGATGCCTTAGAAGCAGAGCTGATTGCTACCAAGAAGGTACACTTTGGCAATCTTAATTTTATCACTATTTTGCAAAATATTGTTTGTATTTCTGTTAGAACTCGCTCAACCCTTTCCTGTGAGTTGGTGATTTAGACTTGTAGTGCCAGAGTGACAAATGCTCAACCTTGGTACTTCTTGAATTGTTTACATGGCTACATAATGCATTAAATGCTATTTTTGTTGAAGTATATGATACTGCAAACAATATTACAGTCTGCATTAATGCAAATTGGTAATAAATCTTCGCTGGAAGTTGGATTTACTACCTGTTATTGGTGTAGGCATCTGAGGAAAAAACAAAACACATAAGCCTTTAGGCTTATTGGCTCTCCAGGCTAAACATATTTAGAAACCTCAAATCCTCTAGGGGAACGTTTGTTATCAACTGAATAATCATTTAGTTTGGCGTACTTTCTAGGCTTCTTTACATTCTTGCTTTTATTGTCTTTTTTGCTTTCATTTTCTAAAAGTGTTATTTCTTCTGCATGTACGTGCTGTATTGAATAGGCTCTTCATGAAGCTTTGATGAGGCAAGAGGAACTGCTTGCATACATAGACAGTCAAGAGGAAGCCAAACTGCGGGTACGCCATTTCACTTGTTTTCCTATTGTTTATGTTTTGACGGTTACATCCAATGTTCTTATCATATTATGGCTTTGACTTACGACTATAATCCTTTGTTTCAGAAAAAGAAGTTTTGCTGGTGATAATGCCTTGCTGATGCAGAGCCTACAAAGCCCACTTCTCTGATGTGAGTCCATTTCCATTTACTGGTGGACATGTAACCACCTATGTTGATCTTGCGGAGGTTATACAGCTTTAAGCAATGTAATTGTCTGTCCGAATACAAATCCTATTGCCCTGAAATGGACGACCGAAATTGAACTCTCTTTGTTTGACTCATTTAATTTCCCTTTTCTCTTTCAATGTAATGTTTGATTTGCTGCACTTCTTAAGTATAAGGGTTTTCATATATTGTTGCTTTTCGAACCTTGTTGTTGAAGTTACGTTTGCTGAGTTTTAAACTTTTATATTACCATTTCCCAACTTTGTAAGCTTCCTGATGCATACCTGGGTTAAGATGCAAGAACTTGGTTTTGAAGAGTTTGATGTTCGACAGACAATTGTAGCTGTTTACCACAAGAACCTGCTAATTGTACAAACTATTATGGTTTTTTCTGTCAAAGAAAATAAAATGATACTTAAAAAATGAACTGCATTAGCAGGTTATATGTACAGAGAGTTCCAACTTTAAGCAGAAATGCCTTTCATGCTAATCTTATTGGTGCAGAAACTTGTTAAAGGGGCTGATTTTTATGAGAAAAATGCCAAGATCACTATTTTCTCTAAATTAGAGCTAATAATTGTTTAAAGATATAAACAAAAATTTAAGAAATATGCCAAACTCCATGTTTCGTAGTAGTCTTCGGATTGAATACTTTACAAATACAAAATAGTATACGAAAGGACTTCATCTGTGGGGCTGAATATTTATCCAAACGCCACCAACATCAGGTTACCTTTACCAGCGGAATGGGTTCTGCAATCACAATACAGGAAAATGAAACGTGAAAAACTAAAACACCTCAATATATAACTAAAGTTTGCATGATCTTAACCGTTGATGCACTAAAATCTTTGATAACTTACAAACTTCTTCTTCTTTTTCTTGTCAATGTAGGTTTGAAGTTCTTGCTGTTTACCAAGGGCTTCCTTAAGTCCCTGCATAAGCAAAGAAAGGGGAAACAAACGATTAAAATTTGGAGATGGCGACAAATATGTGCTGTTCTTGGGATTCGTTGGGATTTGAGTTTAAGGTAACTTAGCTGTATGTATGTATATGTACCTTCTTAGCTGCGGATATTTCTTCCTCCAGGGTGCAGACTCTGCTTAAAGCAGCATTTAGCATCTCCTCTTTATCGGGTGGCATGGCTGCTGGTTTCCCGATGAGAAAACTCACCTTGTCTTCCAATTCAGCCATGCGTTTCATCATGGCAAAGTAGTCGGCGCTAGTGATAGGTGGTGGCAACTGACCGGCATGGCCTTCGATCATTGGTTTAGCACAGTAAACTTGACCACCATACAAGTCTGCTTCATTTAGTTTCCTTGGCATGCTGCGGGACAAGCGAACCATGGTTACAATTCCCATAACGAAAGCCATGATTCCTCCAAAAATATTGGTGCTCGTTCTTTCAGTAGCCTTTATATGGCAACAATCTGCAGTTTTGGGATAAAAGGAAAAAAATGGCTAAATAGATGGTATTTTATTATATTCTTAAATTCAAGAAAAAAAAGTTTCTGATTGCAATATCTACCTTTGGAAATGGCCAATTTTTCATTTCCCATTGATTTAGGCCAGGAAGCATCTATATCCTTGTCAACCATTGGAATCAACTTGTCATAGACAAAGGAATCCTGGCACTTTGTCATGATGGGAGACTGCAATATAAAAAGAAATGAATTTATTATGTTAACAAATAGGATTAAGATTGGCAGAAAAGAAAATGAAAAGCCAAAACTGCAATATTAAATATGAATAGTTTGATTATTTACAAATTGCAGTGTTGTTATAATTTTACATATTTGATAAATTATAGTTTACTATGCATTTGACATTGACTAATCGGAATATTTAGCTCCGCATAAATCAAGATCTATATTTCAGCCTGTAATCTTTGCATTTTTTTGCAGAAAGGAGAGATTGGTAGCCCGGATATAAGGGAAAGGCTGCTGATGCTGGGACTCGAATCCCAAACCTATTGAATATCACCTTTCAAGGATATTTTAATGAACCAATCGTGCTAAGCTCTGGATTTATAGCCATGATAATGAGAAAACTTACTTCAGGAACAGGAGATAGTGGTGCGTTTTCTGCAGGCCCTTCAGTAATGCCTGTAGCTGTTTCTGTGTCGAAGGAATGACTCATCTTCAAGTTCAGAACATTAAAATAAAAAAAAAGTCAGGCATTCAATTTTGTGGATGCTAGATATTGAGAGGTCTAGGATAATTTGTGAAAATTGAAATGGCAGGGCCTTTTTTCTAGGAGTGACTACCTCTTGGCATGCTTTGTCCTCAACGCCTGACATATTTCTCCTTGTGCACTTGGCCTCACCATTTTTAACCCTCTGCTCAGGAAATGAAATAATCTATTTTATTATTCCAATTATAAGGCAAAATAGATATTGCACTAAATATTTAGGTTACCCTGAACATCTATATCTAGCATATATTTGAACATGAATATAAAGATATAATACTCCAAATATGTATAATTGTGTCAGACAGATATCCTTATCCAACATTCGTCTTATTTTAGGTAAAGTAGCCAAAAATCAATCAATCTTTTGGTGAATACCTCTAATATTTCTGGGTCGTTCCATGGACCCTTGTCGGACAGCATGCAACCGCCTTTATCAGCACAATTACAGCTACCACCCAAGAATTCTGGTAGTTCACTGTTTAAAAACCAAAACAAAGAAATATTTACGTATACACATATACTTGTCCAAAACCCATACCAAGAAAACCTCTTATAATCTCTAAAAACTGATGAGAAATTAGATAGGATAGTTTTGGTAGACAGAAACAGCAATGGATTCAATTGGTTGAGAAGCAACGTACTTTGCATCAATTACTTCAAGCAATTTGCTTTGGTATTTGTTACCCAAAACCTGGTAAGTATAACATAAAGTTGTTTAGTAACACTATGTATCTAAAATCAAATTCAGTTTTTCGCGTAAATTGGTGATTCATTCTTACATGGATTTTTGCGGTGGTCTTTGGGTCAAGAAACGATTTAACTGTGCTCCATAAGAGCCTAAATCCAGAGCCAGCATTGATGATAAACATGCGGTTCAGAGTCTGCAACATAGAAAGCATTTGATTAACTTACATCATCATGACTGAAGAAAGGTTTCATGCTAGAAATCGACGAAGAAATTTCAGGGCACATTATAACTGAGCTTATGGAGTAATGAACTAATGGACTACCTCAGGATAATTGTCACCATCAATCTTCTGAAGGCGTTGAAGGAGCTCCCTTGCAGCCTTGTTGAAGCTTTTAAGTCCCTAAAAGTTCATATATAAGTATTAGAAGCGAAATGAAGCAAGATTTGGAGTTAAAAAAAAAAAAAAAACTCTGACAAATCTGACATACCACTCCCTCCACATCCAAGATAGTTATGCTTTGATCAATGTGCTTTTTTGCTACAATTGATGCAGCAGGAAACTTAATGGAAAAGGTCTTCTCAAACTCCTTTACATGATATTTCAGATAGCGGTCTATTGTTGTTACTTGAGTCAGCTTGTTGGCATCAACTTGACCCAGTCTTTCAATATAAACAGGTCGTCCATCTTTATCAACTCCATGATATCCTTGTGGATAGTACTTAACCACTTCATCGTATTCCTTGAAATCAAAGTCCTTGACAACAAGAAATTCCAAAGAAGAAAATTCAGATGCAAATTAGAAAATTGCGGCATATAATATAATTTGCAATATTGAAGCAGTTTAATTCAGTGTATATATACCTCCATGATTGTGTCAGCACCAAAATCCTTCCTCCATTGGAGCATATCAGTCCACATTTGCTTTGCTTTGTCAATATCGAATTTCCTGGCCCTTAGAAATCTGTATCATCAAATAATTATGAGTTATTGACATTTTCTCTCATCTAAGCATTTGATTTTAAGAAAAAGAACATTTGCTTTGTCCGGATAACATTTTCTTTGTCCAGAGTAGTGACAGCTAGATGAAAAATTGCGACCTTAGCATCACATGATGATCATCATGTTTAGCGGGTAGTAGCTCATCTAAGATAAGTGCTTGGCGGAATGCATCAACTGCCTGTATCTCTTCAGCATCAAGGTCATCTTCTATACTAGCAATGGACATAACTCGACTATGTCTTCTGGACTTCTTTTTGAGAGAATGTCTAAACTTGCTTGAAGCACTAATCGCTTTTTTCTTAAGTGATCCAAGCCTTGTTTTCCTCTCATCCTCAGAGTTCTCTACGTCAGATTTTTCGAAACCTGTAAACATGAGATGGAAAAGAACTTGTAATCTCAAAAACTATATCAAGAAAGAAGCACAAATACAAGGAAAAGAAAGAATTCCTCTTAATTCCCACACCATATATAGCCTAAAAAAATTAGCCGAGTCACTTTTTAGAAGTGACATTTAATAGGTCTGGATTTGCATCTCAGCATTTGTTAACTCTTTTCTTATTCTGTGGCTGCTTGAAACATGTAATTCTATAGATTTTGCACAATCCGACTGCCTATAATCAATGAATTTCAGATCCAAAATTTAGATTCTTTTGATTTGCTGTTATATTTTGGCATCAACCATAGAACCAATATTTTATATGCATCTAAATCTAACATTAGTGTACGAATCACAGAATGATTGCAAAAAGGCTGCATTGCTTTTAGAAGACTCACCCATTCTAACTTGTCTTTCAACAGGTAGGGACAAGGTATCAGCCATGATTCCAGTTTTTGCAATGTGGTTCAGCTCCCGGTTTCAAAAAGGGTAGCAGGTTCGAAAACTAGCACTCATACAAAGATGTTCAAATCTATGACTGGCTAATTAGGGTTATAACCTGTAAAATCACATCCAAACATCTGAAAAATAAGCCATTGAAATCAAAGGAAAAATAAATATGTCTTCTAACTTGGTAATTTTCAAGAATTAGAAGCATGAAATCAAAATGAATTTTCTAAGAAAACGTTGAAATCAAGATGAAAAATACAAAGGGTTGGCCTGTTTTCAAATATAAAGATCAAACACATAATATGCATCATGATCATATTTACCTACCAAAGAACAAAAACAAAAAAGGCATATATACAATGAACAAACTGTAAGGGAATTGATTCCAAAACCCAATGTCCATGGAGGATCAAAAAGATGAACAGTTTGAACCATAACTTTTAAGATCCAAATGTCAATGACAGCCAAAACTTTATGCAAAAGATTGGAAGAGAATGAGAAAAAGAGATGAATACCATATGATAAGAAGGCTGAGGGCTTAGCTAATAGAGAGAAATGGAGAGGTGTATATCTCAACCCGAATAAATCTCTTGATTAAGTGGCGCCCCTTGCAATGTGTCTATAAAACACAACAGGCCTGGATTGATGTCGACAGATTTAGTTTGTTTCAGGACATAAGATTCCTTTAAAAGTTTACTAATCTTTGACAGGTTCTAAAAAGAACACCAATTTTCTTGTTGTGTTTTTGGCCGATAAACATGCCACACCATTCAATTATTTGGTAGTATCTTCTATCTTTAACTAACTTATCAACTAACTTCACTCTTTTCCCGCCACGATTTGCTATACTTCATTTCTTAATCAAAATTAACATCTTTTCATAGTAATCTAGATTAATTAGTAACTAAAGTACTATTTGTCACGTATAATTCACCACCTACTTTCGGCACTCCTTCAAACAGAATAACAGTTAGGTCCCATATTGGAGTATAGGCATGGAAGTATGGGTTTGTCGATATCTCAATGCATGTTATCCGGAACTCTTCATTTTCTATAAAGTACCCTTGTTTAATATTTGTTTTAAATATATATTTAAACATTAGTTTGAGAACTTTTAAAAAAAAATTGAGTATACCCATATAAAATATGTACATACGCGTTTTCCACCTCATCTCGGGTTTAGGTAACATAAGTCTCAATAAAATACCAAATAAAACTTGTGTATAGTTATTGTTAAGTTTGGTTTCATGATCTTTTACGCCACGGCTAAGTCCAATCCTTCAGCTAAACTATCCACCATTTAAAAATTTCATCAGGAATGGGGTTGAAGTAAACCTTTATAACTTCTGACTTGCAGGGATATTTGACAATCATTTTTTTTAATTATGTAATTGTATCTTTATTATCCAGACTGAGTTGGCTGTTGAAGTTTGGAGGAGAAAAAGTCAATTTATTGATTACATTTAGTGGTTCTCCACTAAGAATTGCTACTCATGTTCTTTATATATATATATATATATATTTTAATTTTTCTTAATTATCATGCTTACATATTCATTCCCAGAGAAAATAAAAAAGAAAATAAAAGCTAGCTATTGGGAAGATTACGTCAACTAATTTACATAATCTACTCAGAGAGCCACCAACTCAATCAATCAAAGTGAAGATTGAAGATACAAAAATAAGCCATGAGTTATTGAAAGGGAAAAATTGAAAAGAAAATTAGAAAGAGCTTTGAGGTCCTTGAATTTCAAATATTGTTGACCTACCTCCAACAATTTAACAAAAGTATTCTATTTTATTTACATTTCCTCCATTTTTATTTTTTTACATAGCAAGGTTTAACGGTTCAACTACTTTAATTGCGTGAATAATAGATTATATAATTTATATGTACGTATCGTGTTTCATGTTTTTTTTCATTTATACGTAACAATAAATAATTAAACATAATATAAATTATTAAATAAATCAAAATGCTAAACACAAATATAAAAAATGCATTAAATGTGTCATTTTGTGTTTATTGCATTTTTTATGTTTATTATTAAAACTTTCATGTTTATATTATATTCCAGTATCATGTTTTAAATTATAAGTCCAATGAATAATAAGCAACTACTTTTATTCCGTAGAGCTACTCATGAGCCAAGCTTGATCAGGCTACAACTCAAAAAATTTTTACTCCTCTTATCCAAGCTCAACCTAATTAAGTTTGGGCTATCCCAAAAGCCCATTTCATTGTTTAAATAATATTAAAATATTTTTAAAATTTATATAATTTTATAATTAAATTTAAATAAAAATAATTTTTATTATATAAATAATAATTTAGATCAGATCAAATTACTTGAAGTAAAAAAAATTTACTTAAACTTAGTTAATTAAGCTTGACTTTTGGGTAGGTATATTCTTGGGCTTGCATATTGAAGATATTCACAAAGCCCACTTTTTTTATATGGACTGAATAAATAGTATATAGCCCAACCTGACCTTTGGTCTAATATGGGTTCAATCTTATTGCCTTTAGCCCAATTTCTGAATTACACAAACGAACTAGCTCAGCCTGAGGGCGGACCCCCTTGGAAAGATTTACAATTTTACATTTACGAGATTGTTAAAACTTAAGAGCCCTAATTTGTATTAGGAGCATGATTCGATGATGTATTTTACTAATGAATTGTTTGAAAATACGTTGTTTAAGGTAGCCCTTTAGTTTCTTACATTATAAAACGACTCCATTATGCTGCTCTTTGGAACAAATCAACAAAACGAAGACTGCTACATTTTCATCGCCAATGGCGGCTACTCACCTTCCCACTCACTCCCCATCTCTTTCCAAAACCCTAAACCATCCTTTAACCCAAAACCCGTTTTCCCAAATCCCCATTTTGCATCTTAAACCGTCCAAAAATCTGTTCAAACACCATTCTCTCTCCCTCAAAGCTGTCCTCTCCCAAAACCCTGCTAAAACCCTCAACCCCACGTTTGAACACTGCTTCACAAAATCCCCAGATGGGTTTCTCTACTGTGAGGATACAAAGGTTCAGGACATCATTGAAAAGGTCGAAAAGAGACCGTTTTATTTGTACAGCAAGCCTCAGATTACTAGGAATGTGGAAGCGTATAAGGAGGCTCTTGAAGGCTTGAAAAATCCAATTATTGGGTATGCAATTAAGGCGAATAATAATTTGAAGATTTTACAACATTTGAGGAAGTTGGGCTGCGGTGCTGTGCTTGTTAGTGGCAATGAACTTAAGTTGGCTCTTCGTGCCGGCTTTGATCCAACTAAGTAAACTTCTTACATTTTGAGCAATGCTTAGTTTTATTTCTCATTTCAAATTTGTTTATATTTGTGTATGCCACTTGCTTTTCCCTTCTCATTTGTTTTTGTGAATAACAAAATGCACTGTTTTACTTTTATATTCTGCAATTATGTTTAAATGTGCATTGCATTTTAATCGTTTATTTATTATTGATTGATTTAGCGTTGGAATTTTACCAACTTCTTAGCAAGAAAAGTGAACCTGGTCAACTTGTTTAGAGGAAATATTATAATTTTAAAAGGAGTGCCTTTGCATTTTATGGTCCTGTTATAGTAGGGTTTTTTTTCCTCTAGGAGGGGTGATCTAGATATGGTCTTACCTTTTGGCAGTTTTGCATGAAGTAATAGCCTTCAAGATTATAGGTATGTTCTTGTGCTTGTCGCTGCTAGACTTTTTAACTCTGCTTGGTTATGCGTCCATCATTCCTATGCCATATGATATTTAATGCATATATCTTGCTCTAAGATGTGCCAGGTTATGTTAAATTAGTTTGTTACTATTTGGGAAGGAATGATTTGGTGGTTATTGTTGACTGTTTATTTAGTTTGATCAGCGTTGATATCTAAATATATAGGTGTATATTTAATGGGAATGGGAAGATCTTGGAGGATTTGGTACTAGCTGCCCAAGAAGGTGTTTTTGTGAACGTTGATAGTGAGTTTGATCTGGAGAATATTGTAGCAGCTGCAAGAATTGCTGGCAGGAAGGTTAATGTTTTGCTTCGGATCAACCCAGATGTGGATCCTCAGGTAATGTTGTAGCTCTATTATTAAGTGTTAACAATCTGTACATTCTAACATGTATGATTTGAAATTTTAATTTTACAACAAAGAGGACAATTTTGAGAAATAAATTAATTAAACTTCGTTTTGAGTTGATCTTGGAAAATATCAGCACATATAAAATTAATTAAAAGAAAATGGACTTGCTTTCTAGTGTAATTGTTATATGGCACAGTTCATGTCTCATCCCATAAAAGCATAAGACTGACAACAAATACGACACATGTTAACCCAGTTGAGCTGCTGTATTTGGGTTTCTCATAGTAAATATTGGTTTATTGAATTGTGATCAACCGAAATTTCATTCTATTAATAGTATAACCCACATGCCTTAGTACCTCCATTATCCAATCTCCATTTCTGTCGTCTCTTACCACTAAACCACCTCATGTCTGCCACTTTGCCTTTTTATTCCATTTTTCTCTTGTACCAGTTTCAGTGTAACTAAAAGAACCAGGTGATTGTTCCTTAGCTTGAAATTCTCTGGCCTAGTGCACTCCGTTCTCAACTTTCAAGTTGATGATCCATGATAAAGAAGGGTAGTAGGTGTAAACTCAAGGTAATTGGTTTTCTGGAATGCAACTTAAATCTAGCTTTGAGAATTACCTTAATTATAGGAGAAGCCACTATAAACAACAGAGAAGGCTACTAAAGGCTTTCAGGTTTAAGAGGTAATAGGAGTGTGTGTTTCATCTGGGTTTGTCTTTATGTTTTTAATGGTACTGCTATTACTCTGTAGGTCCATCCATATGTTGCTACTGGGAACAAGAACTCTAAATTTGGTATTAGGAATGAGAAGCTGCAGTGGTTTCTGGATGCTATAAAGGCACACCCTAATGAGCTGAAGCTTGTGGGGGCCCATTGTCATCTTGGTTCAACCATTACCAAGGTATCTCACTAACATTATATTTATTTGGTGTAACTTTCTGCAACTTAGATCTGGTAAGAGAGAAATTTTGAGAGTAGGTTTCATAGTTGCTAACCCAGTACTTTTCTGATGACCAAGTTGACTAATGCTGGATCAAGAAATAATTATTTGATTTAAAGTTGTTATTAAGATTCTCCTACCTCTACTTCAATTTGGTTTATTTTTTGTATCGATCAATATGTTTGTTTTAATCTAGTTGGTGAATTGCAAATCAATGCTGTTGCTGCTTATGCGTGTTCTAATTTGAAGCCCTCATGTAATGTTGATCAGGTGGATATATTCAGGGATGCTGCAGTGCTTATGGTCAACTACATTGATGAAATCCGTGCCCAAGGTTTTGAAGTTGATCATTTGAACATTGGAGGCGGCTTGGGGATAGATTACTACCATAGTGGTGCCGTCCTTCCCACACCAAGAGATCTCATTGACACTGTAAGGCCCAGACTTCCAAATCTTGCAAATTGTTGTCATATCATCTGTGGTTTATTCTTGCACGAGTTGTTTGGCTAGCTGGCTTGAGAAATAGGAGTTTTTTAGAAGGCACATTTCGGTTGGAAACTTAAGTTGTTTACTTAATGGCTTCTTAATTCTTTACATGCTTCATTAGATAGGAGTGTTAATTTTGACTATTATTATTCTTTTTCTTTTTTTCTTGGTGGTGGTTGGTGTAGGTCAGGGAATTGGTCCTTTCGAGAAATCTTAATCTCATCATTGAACCTGGGAGATCACTCATTGCAAATACTTGCTGCTTAATCAATCATGTCACCGGAGTCAAAACTAATGGAACAAAAAATTTCATTGTGATTGATGGCAGTATGGCTGAGCTTATCCGTCCTAGTCTTTATGATGCTTACCAAGTAAGTAAATCATGCAGAATATTGATCCGTGAGATATAACTTATAAGATCCTTCCCCTCCTCCCAAACCCTTTCTTAAATGTTTCAATGTCGTACTGTTTTTTTATCTATGTTGAGCTTCTGTCAAAAATTGTTAATTATTGGTCCAGTCTCACCACCTTCACTTAACCTCTGTTTAATCTATGTTACAAGGCATAAATACGTAGTTTCTATCATTAGTATTTTTTTTAAACCTTCTAAAGATATGGAATGCTAGCCACCCGAATTAAATTTCCTTTTTGTTTTCTAAATCATACAATCTAAATGGACCCATTCGTATTTGAATGCAGCATATAGAGCTGGTTTCTCCTGCACCTCCTGATGCAGAGGTTTCTACTTTCGATGTTGTGGGTCCTGTTTGTGAGTCTGCGGATTTCTTGGGAAAGGAGAGAGAACTTCCAACCCCAGCTAAGGTATAGAGTTTCATCTATAATGGGGTGGTTTGAGCATCAAGCGTTTAAGATTGTATAATCAGGGGTTTGTATTTTTGCAGGGGACTGGCCTGGTCGTGCATGATGCAGGTGCATACTGCATGAGCATGGCATCGACTTACAATCTCAAGATGCGCCCTCCTGAGTACTGGGTAACGAATTTTAACCCTGATTGTTTTATGGCAATTTCTTCTATATTTTCCGATCTTTGTTCTTTAACAGTGGTTATCCTCGTCAATATGATCTTTTTTTCTTATCAACTAATTTGTTTTAAATATATTTGTTAAACGAAATTCTCTGCATGACTTACCAAACAACTACATTAGCAAACAGTTGTTATCTTCCATAGAAATGGATAAACGAGAATTTCAAACTAATGTTTTCAGATTGAAGAAGATGGATCAGTGACCAAGATTCGGCATGCGGAGACATTTGAAGACCACATGCGGTTTTTCGAGGGTCTTTAATTTTAATTAAAAAAACATAAGCATGTTTAAGACTTTAACTTGGATCTGGTATTGCATTTTTCCGGGATATGTACTTATGCATTTGAATTTGAATTTTCATTTAGTTAGCTGCTAAATTTGGTATGATTTCATTTTCAAAGCCACATAATATCTCAGAGATAAGGAACTTTGCACAAATACTGAATAGATGAAATCAATGCCCCCTGCCTGTCGAACTGTTTCTTTTTGACTAGCTAACAGGGAAGTATTCTGCTGGTAGATCTGGCAGTCCGTGTATTCATGTGCACTCATGTTATTTTCTCATATCACTATTATATTTAAAGTATTATATATTTATCTAATTTTGAACGTATTAGTAATTTATGATATATAAATTTTGATATGTTTGTGCAGTCATATTGTATTGATAGTACTTTTTGTGTCGTGTTTTGATTATTCTTTTCATGCCGCGACCATAATTATCAGTGTTGTCATGTTTGTTGCCCATTCCATCTTTTGATGGAAGGGTGACCCCAACGAGGTCCCCTCTGGTTTAACCAAAAGAAACAAAAGAATTAGTATTTCAAAAGATACGTACTTGCTTGGAGGTGGATGGCCCGTGGCCCATTGGTGTGGGGCTTTGACCTAATGTATTAACATGATTGAGTTTCGGCCTCATGGGTTGCTTTTTGATCGGGTTGATTGTGTCAGATGATCAACAATATTGTCAAAGCGGTGAAATATATTGAAAGCTACCTTTGTTGGTAGTGATGGCATACCAAGCCAAAAGCATCAATGACCAAATAACTTGCTATTTGTGTTAAAACTATGTATTCATTTTTTTTTTTAATTTATGACTGCTATGATTTAACTTTTGATCATTAAAATTAGAAGTTCATTGTTCTAATAACAGATCATTCTACTCTCTATTGCATCTTCCTTAGGCAAAAGGTTTATGATTGCATCAAGATATCTCATTGTATAAGCAGTTGAAATATTTAATAAATTTGACAAATGTCGAAGAAAATTAAAGAAGAAAAAAAGGTATTAGTACTTTTTTTTAATATCAACAACTTCACCAATTGTTAAAGAATCGGTGTATGGTATTAAGTATGAACATTAGGTATTTGATTTAGTTGTTTACGTAGTTATTTTTAAACCGTGAATTTATGATATTTGAATATTAATATTTATAATTTTTTAAACTATAATTTTTTATATAAAAAATAATTGTTAATGAAAGTGGATTTTATTTTAACATTATTTGGCAGTTGGATTATGTCAATAAAAAGAATTAGCTTAAAAAAATAGTGCTACAGTTATAATTATCTAATCGCGCAAAATACGAAATCATTTTGAAGATGGTGACATGAACGGCTGAGATGAACTAGGCGTAATTGTGTTGGACTCGGGGAGTAATTAAGACGTTCAAGCAATTGCCTGTCTAAATCTTATCTTCATTAATTAATCACCTCCCCCACTCAGGAAAAAAAAAAAAAAAGAATTAGAAAAAAAGGCTATAAAGGCAATGGCCATATGCCAGGTGGATAATTACGATTTGTGGAAAAGGAACCCAATCAATGGATGACAAGTGGAATTTCATAATAGGCCGGTTGTGGATTTTCCCGCCTTCCTTCCAGGCATGGCACGCGGCTTTGGCTCTGGGTCGTAAATATTCCTTTTCTTGTTCCTTTGTTTACTCGTTCTGGTATTAGCCGTTTCGTATTGGGTCAACCAATTCAGGCGTCGCATCCTTGGGCTCAAATTACCTATTTACCCCCAATATGTGTGATTTTTAAAAAATAAAAGTTTTTAAAAAGTTGCTATAATTTTACGGGAAAAATAGATTTTTTTTTAAATAATAAAAAAATTGGAGACATATAGTAGGTAATATTTATGAAGTTATTATTTTATTTTTATTTTTTTACAATTTTTAATGTCATTGGCGTGTAATAACAACTTTAATTTTTAATTTTTTTTCAAATTTAAGATTTAAAAAAAGAAAAATTTGAACCTACTAATTTAATAGAAAGAGTACACAAAACGCTGGGTTGTTAATTTTTATAATATTCACAAAATGTAAAACAAACAAGTTATTAGAGGACAAAATGGTAAATAAAAGCAAAAGAGATGGCAATTGCACAAAATAAAAACTCTCAATTAGTAGTATATTCAATAAGAATAATATTGCATGATATTTTTTTTTCCTTTCAAATTTTACTTTGCTTAAAGGATTCCATCAACAAAAAAGCGAAGCTGTTATACACAATAACGACTTTTTTTTTTTCTTATTTTAAGCGAAACATGGTTTCTATTTAATAATTCATGAGATACGTAAGATAATAATAATTTTTTTTTTGAAAAATAGGAAATTCTTAATATTTATTGGTCATCTCATAGCTGTAAAAAAAAGGTTAAAGCCTTGGCGGCAACCCGCGTCGCGTCAACTCTGCTTTTTTTTTTTTTTTGATTTTCTGGCTTCTCCGATTTTTCTCTTCCTTCCAAAAACACTGTCTGGCTTCTACCTACTGAAAACTGATTATCCATTCAACTAACATTTTCTATTTCCCTAATTCTCCCCCCCCCCCCAAAAAAACCCTAATTTCTCTGTTTTGTTTTTTTTTTTTAATTTTTTTATTTAGTGGAAGAGATAGTCGAAGCTTTTGCGGTTGGTAATAGAAGATTTTGTGTTTCCGTCTCAGATCGGTCGGTAACTGATTCGCATTTCTCTTTTTTTTTTTTTTTTAAATTTTGATTAAAGTATTTCTTAAACTGGTTCAGAGAGCTGGTTTAGTTTGCCTGGTTCCATTGGAAAGAGTGGAATGTTTGGTAGAAGTGCGATTGTCGATGAGTTTTGTTCGTTTTGATTTTTATTTTTTTTAACTTTGAATTTATTCCGGAAAATCTCATCTAATGTCGTCATTATCTGTTAAAAATGTGTGGGAATTTTATCCCTTTGTTTTTTGTTGAAAAAATAGTTATCCTCTCTCTTATTTCTCTGCTTTTCAAGAGTTGTTTTTTTTTTTTTAAGTTCTTTTATCTCTCTGTCTCTCACATGCATCGATAGTTAGACAACTCTTTGACCCTGCGATTTTTTTTGGCTATGAATTTCTGGCTTTATTTTATTATAAGACCAGATTACTTTGTCAAAAAAGAACTAAACAGAAAAGTGAGGTGAAAACTGATCATTTCTGTAGAAAGTTGTTTTCATTTAGAGGGACATTTAAAAAAAAAATTAACTCACTTTCTATTGGAATTGGGTTATTTTGAGTAGTAAAAATAGCAGGCAGATTTCGAATGCATGGAATGCTTCTTTCTGAATCTTAATTGTTTTTGCCTTTTAGTCTTAGTGTACATGTTTTTTTTTTTTTTTTTGATTTTTGACTTTTGTCTTGTTTCTGATATAGGTTTTGCCGCACTTCCACAAAAGTTGGCTGTGCGGTTTAATTTGGAAGCCTTCATCATTGAGTTTCTGTTCGACTTTTAGTTCAATTATGTCTGCTGACACTATAATGAGCATTGCTAATGGCAACGGCAATGGCAATGGCCAACCTGTTCCACAGCGAACTTACCAAATTGTTGTGGCTGCAACTAAGGATTTGGGTATTGGTAAGGATGGGAAATTGCCTTGGAAATTGCCTTCCGATCTCAAATTCTTTAAAGATGTTACCCTGACTACATCAGACTCCGGGAAAAGGAATGCAGTCATAATGGGTAGAAAAACATGGGAAAGTATTCCCATTCAGAATCGGCCTCTTCCAGGTCGGCTTAATGTTGTTCTGACTCGTTCTGGAAGTTTTGATATTGCTACTGCTGAGAATGTAGTCATATGTGGAAGCATGACATCCGCTTTGGAATTATTAGCTGCATCTCCTTATTGTCTTTCAATCGAGAAAGTCTTTGTAATAGGTGGCGGCCAGATATTTAGGTGCAGAACATACTTTTTAAATGCTTTGCAGGAAGTCTTACTTTATTCTTTTCCTCCCCTCTTTTCTTATATGTACTACCTTTTGATGCAGGGAATCCCTCAATGAAGCAGGATGTAATGCTATTCACATTACTGAAATTGAGACAAGCATTGAATGTGACACTTTTATGCCTGCCATTGATTCCTCTATATTCCATCCTTGGTACTCATCATTTCCTCTGGTGGAAAACAGCATTCGATATTGCTTCACAACTTATGTTCGTGTGAGAACCTCTGCAGTTGAACACTTCGGCCAGAAGAGTGATCAGGTCCTTGATAATAAACCAGATTCATGTAAGTTTGAGGTAAAGAACTTCGCTTTCCTGCCCAAGATGATATTTGAGAAACATGAAGAGAACTTGTACCTAAAAATGGTTCAAGACATCATCTCTGATGGTAATCTGAAGGATGACAGGACTGGGACTGGTACTTTATCAAAGTTTGGTTGCCAGGTAATATCTAGCTCTGAGTTTAAGTCCTGTCTGTTGTGCTTGGGGAAATAGGTTTCCAGCAATCTTTTCTTTTTTTTTTTTTTTTTCTTTTTCTGATTGCTGATTAACATATATTGTTATATTCCGTATTGTCGACAGATGCGGTTCAACTTGCGAAAAACTTTTCCTCTTCTGACAACTAAGGCATGTATATTATTATTATTAGTTTCATTTAACTGTTATAATTACATTGTAATGGAATTAGTTCTTCTGTATATTATTTTCATTATTAATTAGGTGGAGAGATTGATTTGCATTAGTATTGATTTTTCTGCAGAAAGTATTTTGGCGAGGTGTTGTTGAAGAGCTGCTCTGGTTCATCAGTGGCTCAACTAATGCCAGGGTAATATTTTCTTGAACAAGCTTCATTTTCATTGCTAGGCATATTTTATGCTCCTATAAATGAAGTTGGATCTCCTCTTCTCCATTTTTTCCCTTGATATTTTTTTTTAGTTTCTCATAGAGTCCGTTTTAACATTTCCTATGGGCCTTCGAATTTTTTTTCTGTTCCAAATATATTGATCTTATTTATAGGATGGCTGGATTAGGAACTAGAGACTTTATTTTGATATATGAGATATGGGAATAGAATTTCAGTCTAAAATGTTTGCTTCATTAACAGGTCCTACAAGAAAAGGGCATTCATATATGGGATGGTAATGCATCCTGGGAGTTTCTTGACCGGTATTATTTGACTCTTTTGCTATCGATTTCTTGTTGAACTAAGTACTGTTTTTCCTGTAGTTACTAACTTTCGTTTGAATCACAATCTCAGTATTGGGTTGACTGATAGGGAGGAGGGCGACTTGGGACCGGTATATGGGTTCCAGTGGAGACATTTTGGTGCTAGGTTGGTGGATTTCGACTTTACTATTATTGGCTGGCGGTTCATATTTCCGCAATGATATTTTACTTCATTTGTCTTGTGTCTGATATTTTCCAGATATACTGACATGCATGCTGACTACACTGGACAAGGATTTGATCAGTTGTTGGATGTTATTGGCAAGATTAAGAATAATCCAATTGATAGAAGGATTATTCTATCAGCCTGGAATCCTTCTGATCTCAAACTGATGGCACTTCCACCTTGCCACATGTTTGCCCAGGTTAGTATTGAGTAGTGATCTTATGTCTCTTGCTTTCTTTTGTTCTTTAAATTAATCCTTTCCAATATGAATGTTTGCAGTTCTACGTAGCAAACAGGGAGTTATCTTGTCAAATGTATCAGCGCTCCTGTGACATGGGCCTGGGTGTGCCATTTAACATTGCATCTTATGCTCTTCTGACGTGCATGATTGCTCATGTTTGTGGTATGATGTTTGCCATTGAGATCAATACTATATTTATGCATGATTGAATTGCTGGAATGAAACGTATGTGGATATCTTTAATTGTTTTTACCAATTGGCGGATGAAAGAGTGGCTTTCGTACCACATCTTTTGTTGAATACAGTGAGATGCTGTGTATCAATGCACTCATTCCTGCACATGCAATTGGTTCAATATGCTGGTAGAGGGTTTTAAATTTGGCTCAAAGAAGCAAGACTGACAACCTTGACAAGTATCCCCTATGTAGGGTGGCTTCCTTGGATTGTAGTCGTTGCACCTTTAGAGAATAAATAAAGCGAATGAGTGAAAAATGAATAGAAAACAGAACTTGATGCTAGAGCTGTTCTTCCAGCTTCCTGCTCCTCTCTACATATGTTAGATTTATGTTTCTCTTCTCCTAGCTGCAATTTTACGATTTTAAGAACCTATCTTAATTTCTTTTATTCCATCAGATCTTGTTCCAGGTGATTTCATCCATGTGCTTGGTGATACTCATGTTTATAGCACTCATGTCAGGCCCCTGCAAGAGCAGCTTCAGAAACTGCCAAAGCCTTTTCCAGTGAGTATAGTGAATTAATCTTTAAAACCATGTGGGAAGTATTTGTGGTCTCCCCACCCACTTCATTCCTTCTTGAGCATTTGCTTACCATATTGAAATGCAGATTTTGAAGATCAATCCTGAGAAAAAGAACATAGATTCCTTTGTGGCCTCTGATTTCAAACTCATAGGCTATGATCCTCACAAGAAAATAGAGATGAAAATGGCTGTATAGAGCTGTATTTTAGGTTCTGTAAACCCAGAGGCTCCAGTCTAATTTTGGGCAGCATGTACTGAGGTTTTAAGGTAAATTTATGATCATACAATTGTGCATTTGATAATTAGTTTTATTGAACCAGTCTCTGTTATGCTGTAATTAAGTTTTGAATGTCAACTCTAAAGTAATCTAGGTTATGTAGTTTGTAGTGAGAGCTGGATGCTTGGAACTGTAGGCAGTTGGTACACATCCTTTGCTAAGTAGCCATGCAGATGCTCTGCTTTTAGCCACTTGCTGGTACTTCCATTTTGGCTAAAAACATTGCATTGATGATCTGTGCATATAGCTTTTAGCACAGTGTTTATGTCTTATTTGGAGCTGCAAAAATCAGATGCTGTAAAGTCAATGTTATAGAGAGGTTTCATGCATGCTGCTAAAATATGTTGAGCAAATAGTTCCATTCAATGGACCATCTGCATTTTGACTTGCACAAAATGAAGTTTCTTTCCAGTTACAAAGACTTTATTCTGTGAGACTGAATGTTTTTGTACGATATTTGAGGGCCAGTTGCGAGAGGCTTACGTTGATTTAGTGACTTATAGCGATAGTGAAATAAAAGGTTGCTAGTTGGATACAATTCAATGATGATATGTAGTAAGTGAGAATCCTTTAGTTCCACATTGTAGTCGATGGTTCTAAGGTGATTTAGAATACTGTATTTTCTTGTTTTACCGGTTTATCATTTTTTTTTTTTTTTGGGTTTCATGTTTTACATGAGTCAATTACTTCCCGAATTGCTTAACATATTCTTGACAGAGATCGGGATTTGGAAGACAGTTTTCTTCAGTGAAAGTGCTTTATTTGGTACATCATTCTGATTTTAGTGGGTGAATTACGGTCACTTTTATTTGGTCTGTTATTTGGATGATTGCCAGGATTGAACAAAGGAATCTGTTTCTGGGAAATTTTCTGTTTGTCAATTTATTAGTTTACTTTTTTACCCTTACGATGGAAAATGTTAAAAGAGAAAACTTGCTTGTTAAGTTATAAAAAATGTTGGGTTTGGTTTGGTCCTTCGATTCCCACATTTGTTGTTTAATGTACTGTTTTTTATTGAATTTTAAAAAATAATAATTTATTAATTACTTAAAATATCACTTTAACAACTGACATGCATCATTAAACACTGAATAACATTTCTTTTTTTTATAGTATATTGATAGTATCATTTTACGATTAAATGCATAGAATTTATTACTATTAATTTTTATAACATATACGAGCCCATTGTGTAGAGTAAATATGGGAATTCATGGGTTTGCATTATAATCATGTATGGGTATTTTTATTATTATTATTTTTTAGTGTGGAGTAATTCGCCATTGAAATCGGAAATCAAAGTAATCCGATTAAAATAGTTTGGTTAATTTAGTTATTAAGTTAAAAAGTAAACTCGGTTAAATGATTAAATCAGTCGGTCACAGTTTTAAAAATAATTAGTTATCGATTCAATATTATACATTTATTTGCCCATGGACAATAATCTTTCAAAATATAAAGCCCCTGTGCGACCATATTCATTAAATAAACTCTTAACTGAAAAATATCCTCTACAACGAGTATTGATTGGTTTCCGGTAGCGGTAAGTATTCTCCTCAGGTCAGAGTTGGTATGAATATCGGTGAGTTCTAAGTCATAGATATTGAAGTTGAGATAATTCACCGTTGCAGAAATCAAATTTGATTTTCCAGTACCAGCAAGGCCATACAACAAATACCCTCGTTTCTTTGCCTTCCTTACTCTTCTGTTTTCCTCCTTACAAATCTCTCAAGGTCTTCCCTTATCATCGTCTGGAGCTCTATATTCATTGACAGTGTTTCAAAGTTTGCAGGATGGTCGAAGATGATAGGTTGCCATGTTTCAGCTCCGCCTCTATATCGTCGCATATGGTCATAATCTAAAGTGTGCAACTTCAAGGTTTCCTTGTCTTCCATTAAACGCTTTGATTCTTTTAATATAAATGGCAAATGGGAATTTAAAACTTTCTCCTTGTGTTTCTTATGGAAAATAAGCTACAAAAGATCGAATTTTGAACCGAGCCTCGGAAGAATTACCTCGAAATGCGATATGCTTGAAGCAAACTTGTCTGGTAACCTGCCTCCATTTAAATTGCACCCCATCGAAAGTATCAATAGTTTGTTGGTTTTTCACCATGGAAACAGCAATCTTGGTCTCTTTTTGCTGCGTCAGCCATGGTTGTTCAGAAAGTTATCTCATAATTTGGCATCCGATTGGGAGAATCTAAAGAGATTTCTGGGTAACTTCTGTTCTGGTTGCTTCCTTGTTTTTGGCTCTATGAACTACTTTTTTCTCAAGCTACTAATTGCTACGGATTCAAATTTAAATACAGACCGTTCTTTGAGTTGATGACAAAAACAAGAGTTTCGATTTTGGCAATTATTTGAGGTTTTAGTTGAAAAGCTGTCTTCGATTCTTCCCAGGATTGTTCTTTGACTCTATCTACTTGGTTCGATTAGAAGGAATTGAATACGCTTGGCACTTGTTCTTCATTTACCACCCAAACAAATGAAAGAATCGTTATTTAACAATCATATTTAAGAGATAACATACAGTAAGTCAGAACTCAGAAATTGAAATCTGATTTCAGCCAACTAATTCTCCAAAGAAAGATCCTAATCATGAATTCAAACATATTCTATTTTTGGAATAAGGATAGCATGGCTTAAACAAAAGATTTAGGCCCTGAGCTAAGCTCATCCATATTATTTTTGTTCATGAAAATTTCAGAACTTGTCCAAGATGGTGTCATGCCTTGGTTATGGAAAGGGCAGTAGTGGTACATTGGCCGCTTTCCTCATCTACGTACTCGACTATCTTCTTGGCAAATCTCTCAAACAGATCATCCATGTTCATGTTGGTAAAATGATTTCCCAGAAGAGATTTTGCGACTGCTCTTATATTCTTCGCCATATTTTTGCCTCTCATTCCATTTTTTGTTGTTGTTAGCATCCCAATCTATTTTATGTGTTTCGAATCGCTGGATTTTTAATGACCCTTCGTTTTGAATTACTTGCCTCGCTTCTTTCAGGGGTTGGTGCATAATACGGAAGATTGAAATTAACATAAGAAACACGTATTTGTATGCGACGTTCATACTTAAGTTCGAGTAACGTAGGTTTGAAATTAATGAATAGGAAAAAGGGAAAGAATGATGCACCTCTAGTACCATATCATGTAAGGCAGTTCCCAGCAATTCCCAAACAGTGCAAGTTTCGGAAGATGTTGCTGCCTTGCTTTCAGTGCCGCCAATGGTTAAAACCACATGACCTCCTAGAATAATCTCTTCAAACCGTGACTTGAGAAACAGTTTGAAGTCCCTCTCGAAATGGTCAAAGCAAGCTTTATGCACTTTATGGGGGTTAGTCTTTGCCATGCAAATGTTTCCTTCGTTCAATGGAATTCCTGATGATATGCTCATGAGACTTTCAGGAGCCTGATTTTCAAGACCATAGCTTAATGCTTTAATTGATCTTCGTGAGGGCCCAGCTACATGATTTTATCTACCTGACCTTAAAGGCACTCGCTATCACCCATAAACCTGCATACTGTCTTAAGAGTATCTAAGAATATCTAATACCACATCACAAATCTAAGTATTGTCCTTTTTTACGTCACAACTCTCAAAATTTTGTCAACTGTGTGCTTCCTGTTGTTCGAACTAATGTTGGCCTAGAGGTAATATTGTTGGTTAAAAAACTCTTTTAAAATAAGAGATCCTTGATACGAGTCATTAGATGTGCATCCTGTGAAGTGACAAAACCTTGAAAGTTGTGGAGCCAAAAAAGACAATACCTATATGTGTGATGTGACATCAAACCCTCTTAAAAGGGTGACAGTGTCACAGATGATACAAAATACCCCTGAAATCGAATAGGTAGGTCATCGGACTGGGCTCTCACTAAAGTCACTTCGTATGATTTTATTTCTAAATGATAACCTGGGATCGCCAATGAAGACTCTAAGAAGAGTGAGCAAAATGGAGAAAATTGCTAGGAAAGAGCCTTCCATAGAAAGTTCCAGGCATTCCGGCAGTAAAACATGGTCCAAAATTGCTTCCTTTCTCTTTCATCAGATTCCTGCTGAAGCTTGGCGAAGACCTGAAAATAGCATGGGAATCGTTTCCGGGGAGATCATTAGGGAGCGCTTGAAACATGTGTGCTTCTTGATTCAAAAATTGGAATGTTTCATCAGCAATGACTATGACTTCCCGGACAAGTGAAAGGGTGTTTGGTCCAGAAGAACATCCCAAATCTGCTATCTTTAAGCATTTAGGGAAGTTATTATTGCAATATAACTTCTTTATACTCTCTTCCAAAATCGGTTTTGCGTGGCACATTCCCTGTTTCTATTACAATTTAAGTTAAAAAAAAATCTCATCAAAACTTAGAAATATATTTATATTTCCATTAAAGCTCGATCACTACCTAGTTATCATCTGTTCTTTCTACTCTTTAAGTTCCTTAAAGTTCATTTATCATGTGAATTCCATAGAATTTTTTCAAACCACAAGGAAAAACAATAGTTTATGGCGGCAAAAACAGCAAAATAGTCAATTGCTGGATCAAAATTTGGCTCTTGTCTCAGAGAGAAAAATGTACTTTTCACTGTTTTATAATCTCACCAACTTTGTAATTGATGATGCCTTAACATTTTTCATTTCTTCCATAATCATTAAGTTTTTACCGATAATTCCAGGAGATTTGAAGGCTAAATTAGTACTTTGCGTAGACTTTTTGGAAGTGCCCCATGCTCTTCCAGCAGAGTGCTATCAGAGAAACTGCATATTCTTTAAGTAAAACCTTAGTGTTAAGGGGAATCATGCATGTACTAACGCTGAATCAAAGGGCAAAAATGTGAGCAACCCAAGATTTGTCACATGAAAGTATCTATTAAGTACAAGAGAGAATATATATATATATATATATAACTTTGAAATTATGGTGTAATTATGTAAGATGGCGTCAGGAATTAAAAGCAACCCTGTTGTTTTGCTACAATGAGCAGATGTAGGCATCAAGAATTTTAGGTGGTTTGTAGCGACAATGAATTTTTAACATCCAACAGTTTGTATAACTAAAGAAATATAGTATATGTGGCAATGATATTATCAAAAAAAACATTTATGTTTACCTTGGCTCAATAAAACATATATATATATATATATATCATGAAAACATGCCTTAAGAACGTGATTCACGTGAAGATGGCGTTTGTATTATTCAAGTAATTTCGGAAGATTATTATGGGCCGGAATACTTGGAAAGAGGAAGGATCTTTAATCACGCAACTGCAGGGAAGGATTTTTTTTTATGAAGGAGATCACAACTGGATTTGCCACTTTAAAACACACACGAAGAAAAGGATGCAATGAAATTTGCAAATTCTTTCATTTTTATTTCGATATGAATGTGTATGCCTCGAGCACTAAAATCAACGAGAAGGGCATTCGTCGTTTTTGCAGCAAGTTAAAGCAGACGTGTTTGTTTACATTCAACACGTATATCCTTCTTTGTCAAGGACATAACTATGTTAATATACTGACATTTATGTGCTTCCATGTACTCAAGGACATCCTCTTTAAACCTTCGGAACAGATCATCCATGACGTCTTCCCCAAAGTGACTGGACAATATAGGTCCTCCAACTGCTCTTATGTCTTTAGCAATTATTGCTGCTCTTGCTGTCTTATCAAGCTTGTTACCATCAGCTTTCTTTATGTAATCGTCCCAATCCATGTTGAAAACCTCCAGTCTTTGCAGATCGAAGGATCCTTCTGCTTCTATCACGGTTTTAACTTCTTCTGTACTTGCTGTATAATATGGCAAATCGAAAGATTCCAATTTTTCTTCCTCAATCAAGCCCTGGATACGATTATTAATTGATTTAATTAATACTTCGAACTTAAAGTAGGTGATGTTATTTTCCGTCGTATTTTGGTTGTTTGATGATTCATACTTTCATTTAATAAACGAGGTTGCTGTAAATTGTAAGGGCCCAGTGGTGCTGCCTATCCGATCTTGGGGCACTTGGTGTCGCATTGAACGTCTAGGTATCGTCCTCTTTAGACTTATAGCCTTTCAGATTTTGTCACAAGGAATTGTCTTAGTACTATAATGATTGACAAGGATTACCCTTTAAGGACAGGTCAAATATAAAGAGATGCACCCTATCAGGTGAAAAAACCTTGAAGGATATGAGGTCAAAGGAGAAAGTACATGGACCAACACTAAGCGCTCTCAAGAGGTAGATAGAGTCATGGTTGATATCTAGCATCCCGAGATCGGATAAGATCATTGGGTTGGCCCTCAAATCAATAAAAATATGCAACTGGTATTAGGTTATCTGCAGATAGAAACAAAATAGAATCAAAGAAGTGATTAAACTTAACTATACCTCAGCGACCATTTCATTTAGTTTCAACCCAACAAATTCCCAGATGGTAAGGGGATCACTGCTCTTGATGCTGCCCATGGTTGTTAGGAGCATGCGACCGCCGGGGACCATCTCATCGGCTCGACAGCTCAGGAAGAGGGCGAAATCGCTTTTGAATTGCTCCAAGTATGCTTCAAAAACAGCGGGAGGGCTTGTTTTTGCTACGCAAATGTTTCCCTTGTTCAATGCTGATCCTGTTTTAGTAACCAACTCCTTGGGGGCCTAAAAATCGTTAATTCCTAGTTATATTTATAGTTATCTTATCTTATATTATACTATTCAGGCAATACAATACCTTGCTGGTGCATGTTCAGATTAACTTCAAAAATATCTTAATATTAGCCTATTTCAAGTTAATAAAAGAACAATATATTATGTAAATCAACCATTAAATTATAGTAAAAAAAATCATCATTAGATCAATTTTCTTTTTCTTTCTTACCAAATAAAGAGCTAATTTCTAATTTTAGATGTGTATATGTAGATATATAAGAGATTATATGCCTTTTTAAAATTGAAATGGGTTATAATTTATATGGAAGATTAAGATAATTAAGCAAATTTGAGTAATTTTTCTCTGCTGTTATTACCCAAAGAATGCATTAATTAGTGTGGTTCTATATATAGTCTTCTCTCGAGCCAAAAAAGAATAAAAAATTATAAAAGTATAGTACAAATAAACATGCATTAGTATTACCACCAATTACAAGTGGCTGCGATAATAAGTACAAAGTGAGACATCTAATTTTAATTATTAACACCGAATTACGAAATAATTGGCTATTGACATAATTGATATCTACTGATAAGATACATTAAGAATATAATAATCAAGCAATCTATTATTTTATTGATAAGGAATCAATTTTTCTGACAGATTTAAATACCAAAGGAGGTAATGAAATGGATGCATCAACATTTATGTTTATTATGCAGAAGAGGTTAGGTTACAGTTGCTTATCTCATCCTTAGCCAAGTTCCTAAATTAATCAAGAAGAACATGCAACATGCATGGTTGGTTGACCTTGTTATTATGGTAAATTACATAGTTAGTCGTTTTAACTTTTCATTTTTCTTTTATTTTGATCACCCAAATATGAAAAATATCGATTTTTTAAATCATTTAGTTTACCTTATCATGTAGTTTATTCTAAAAAAAAAATTTTATAATTAAGTTATCAAAATAAAATTAAATTCCAAAAAATTATATATTATTATTTGTAATTGATCTATTTATTTAATCATTCTTTAATAAATTTATTTGGCTTAGAAAAAAAAAAACAATGAAGTTTTA
>JBBYHM010000015.1:1097812-1112050 GCA_038381775.1 Adansonia rubrostipa
ACCGCACCTGACTCTGTCCTTGGTACTCATAACTCAAAAGCCATCTCCCTCTTCCTCCTCCTCCAGCACCCCACCACTAATTCCAACAAAATAGAGAAGCCACCCCATAAAGCTAAAACATCCTAGAAACATCCTTTGTCTCCAAAAATGCCCCCTAATTCCATCCCTTGGTAAAACATTGCTTTGTTACTATTAAAAAAAAAAAAAGGAAGAAGATATTATTTTCAAGGAATTAGAAATTATTAGTGTTATGCACTGATATTGTCCACCGAAGGGGTTGCACCTGCAGTTATGGTTGAAAGGCGGCTAAGTTTTGAATCTGGTCGGTTAGATGATGCTCTGCCTGATACAAGTAGTCAGTGTGACAAAATACAATGTTTCATCAAAATGGTTGGAAAAAAAAAAGGAACAATGATAAACAGGATAAATAGCCACAAAAGAGAAAGGAAAAACGACGGAGGCGAAAGTACGAACCGCTCAAATGCAAGCCTATTAGGTTTTGGAATTGATGGAAACTCTTACTCTGTCAATGAGGAGCTTCAAAGTCTAGGACATAACAATGAGGAAATGTGGAAGATAAACAGTGTGGAAGGAAAAAGGCCGACCAAATTATTCATGAGAACTTTGCTGATTAGAACAAAAGTATGAAACAATTTGAAGGAGAAAAGCATGCCGTAAAAGGATTCAAAGTTGACAAGAAGGATATATTGCTTAACATTCTAGGTTCCGAAACAAGCCAAGTCTACGGACTTCACTCTGTGACTGATTAAAAGACAGATTAGCATCACCTATTTTATTCTTAACCCGGATTTTTTTTTTTTTAAATACTTGTATGTTCGACATTTGTGCTACACTCGGATTACACTGTAGCAAGTGTCATCCTCCTCTACCCGGAGGAATGTGCTCTTGTTGATTGTTCATTTTGTTTGCCCAAGGTCTCCAAGCTCCACCTCTTGGTCCACCATTTTTATAATATATCCGTTTTACTTGAGTTTTCAGTCTGCTAAAATCATTAATCTTTGGCCCACCATCAACAGTTTTACCGTCACTACTGTTTGATTCCAATTTCTATATATTCTTTGTCGTGAGCTAAAATCTACGTAATATTGGTAAAGCTTATGGTTTCTTATACAACCATATGAAATTAATTTCATGGCATGTAAATTGCAATTTTATTTAGGCTTTCTATGATAAACCCTTTTATTTTTTATTTATAAAAATAAATAAATAAATAAATAAAACTAATCAAACATAAAATAAAAATCAGCTACATGTCTTTGATTTCTCACGGCGGGTTCGTCGGTGAGTTGAACTAAATTCAAATACAATAAAAAACAAATTGCCTTTTTGGGTCGATGTTAATTTGTTTTTTAAGTCTTATAGAGATATTAATATGTTGAATGATTGAAATAATATGCAATTTGAGATAAAATCTACACATTTCATTGTTGAATTGGTTCGTTGTTTTCTCCTTTTACTGAAAACCCAATCTTATAAACTATGAAAATTGCAATGAAAATAAACAAGGAACATTTTTCATCCTACTGCTGGAATAGTCCGTGCAATGCGAGAGCAGGCAACACCCGATTCCCCTGATTGCGGTCGCCAACCTTCGATCTCTTAAGCTTCATGAAACTTTGAAGGGTGAGCAGACTATCCGAATCCAGCTTTGATGGTTCAACCCCGCTATGCGAGCCACATTTAAAGTTTGAGACGCTTTCTCCAAGCCACCTTGCAGCCCCAAAAGCCTGAACGTGTGCTTAATGTCGAAAGTCTAGTAACCGAAGTCCAACGAAAGAGTAAAGATCAAATGGTAGTGGTTGTCGAGTCAAAATCTTCAGCAAGAACCCAAAATCATAAGCGCTATGAAAGGTGATCCATATTAATTCTCCGAAACAATTGAACACCAACACAGAATTCCAATCATCCTCGCGAAGTCCTTGGAATAAATGCCCTTATTATTCTTCGCAAAATCGATACCTTATTATTTAAGTAACGAAATCAATTAGCATAATGATCTTTCTCGATATCGGAATCTTTGAAATCGAATTCCAAAACATACGAGAATGGAGTCCTAAAATCAGGCAAATCACCATGAGAATCAGATAGGGTTAAGCCAAGTGGGATAATCTAAAGAGCATCGACATTTGATTTCATGAAGAGAGAGTTGACAATAGGAAGGTTCTCATGGACGACTCGTTTTTCAGCTTTGAAAATCGACCCAGGGAACTCAGTATCCATGCCGACAAAAGTCTACTTCAAAATCGCACTCCAGATCATCATGAACTCATCCTAGCAGGTGCCGTCATCTTTCTTTCTTTCCTATGTTTTTCCTTCTTTTTTTTTTGTCCCTAACCTCTCGAAGTGCGTATACATAAAGATGATTGCACAAAGAATGAAGTTGGCTAGCAGTTTAATTCTATTTAAAATTAAAAAAATAAAGGAAAAAACAAGTTTATAATGCACCAACTCATTGAACCAAATTATACTGCTTCAATAAAAATTTCTAAAAGTAATTATAATTAACTTTATTTTTAGTGAGGTAGTATATGATTTATGTATTACTGATGTATCATATATAAATTCTAAAAAGGTTGAGTTTATATTTAATCTATTGAAAGCATATGTATATACTCAATGTGAAAACCAGTTATCTCATTAAAATTTTTAGAAATAAATACATAAATAATATTATGGTGGTATCATAGATCTTTCAAAATATGCAGTACTGTAGTAAACCATGCAAATAGTTCGAAGCCTTTGCATGATTATACCACCTACAAACATTAAATCTCTGTCGGTATATAAAGCTCAAAGTAAAATGCAGAAAAAGAGATGTTATGATGATCAGCAAATTTTTTTTTGGGTGCATCATGATCTGAGAATAGGGAAAAAATGCAAATATTAAAACTAAAACTTCAGTATGAATCAATTGGACTACTCTATATTCATCAGGACAGCTTTCAAGTGACCAAAGTTGGATTGTTTAAATATCAACATATATTACCAATTCTCTTATTTTCATTGGACTGAAACACGTTAACAAAGTACTGTAAACGACAGTGCCTAAATTTAGACCATATACATGGGCAGGATATATATGTTATTCAATGGAATACAAAAATGTGGTAAGTTGTGATCAGAATCACTATTATTAAATCACTTTCACAACACAAAAACTGGAAGAAATAGAAACCAAAAATATCTGATATAAACCATTGCTCTTCTATATGCTCTAAAAGTACACGTGCAAATTGTCTTGGTGCTATCATTAGTTCAATTTGAAAAAAGAAAGAATGGATTGACAAGAATATCCCAAATGGATTGACAAGAATATCCCATGAACTAATTAATTCCAAGGCGACAGATTGGATTCCGTTTGATCAGACTAAGATCCACCTGCAACATTAACAACCATGCATAAGTACTTCCATCTGAAAACAACCTTTACAGTGCAAGGAAGACAATATGTCGGTATATGTATTAGTACCTTGTGTCCAAACAGATCCCTAATGTTATCGATTCCATAGAGTATCATAGTCGGTCTAAGTCATGTAAACAAAAACAATATATCAAAACATTATTCAGAATGTGCTCAAAACAAGCTTTAAGTGTATATACGTGTGTGTGCGCACGCGAGCAAGAAAAAGCTAGCATTTAGAGTATTTCGTTTAGAACTTTCTTCAGCAAAAACTAATATTAGCAGGTTCTAAGTTATAGCTACTTTGTTCTTACCTTTCAAGGGAAAGGCCCCAAGCAATAACACGAACATCCTCTGGGAATCCCATTGGAAGCAACATTTCAGGTCTGAACATGCCAGAATTCCCAATTTCTACCCATTTCTTCAAGCCTTCATGATAACTGATAAAAACAAGAGTAATCTATCAAATCTATATTTACCTCAGAAGCAATAAACCTATTAAGAGAAATAGGCGACGTATGACCTGAATATCTCCATGCTGGGTTCAGTATATGGGTTGTAAGCAGGCTTGAAACGCAACTTGGACATTCCTGAAACACGTTATGGAGAAAAAAAAAAAAAACTCACATTTTCACCATCACTTCCTACGGCAGTTCTCGTGCCATCAATTTCATGATGATCAGTAGAGCAGACAGATATACCACTGTCAGATGACAACCTTATCCAAAAGGACTACAGGCTTCAATATGTTGAATTATAAAAACTAAACACCTACTCCAATTTATTCAGCAATGTGGCTGTGGAACTTTATTTCCAGTGGAATGATGATTGATGATCATTACCTAATCGTGAGAAGAAGTCATTCAGGACACCAATCAAGTCACCAAGAGTAAGTCCCCGGTCACATACCAAACCTAAAGCCAAAGAGATAATTTCCAGATGGTCAATGGATCATTAGATGTATTCCCGAAAAAAAAATTAATCAGATGGTTGAGATAACAAAAGTAGTGCAATAGTGGTTGGTCCACAGCTTGTATCCAGTTAACAAAACCATAACTTTAGGTAAAAATGACAACATCAGTGCAGACGCATGGAGCTTATAAATACCTTCAATCTGATGGAACTCTGCAAGATGTGTTCGGTCCACAGATTCATTTCTGAAAACACGATCTATAGAGAAATATCTTTTGGGGGCAAAAGGTTGCTGAAGATGAAATCATAAAGCAAATGAATATTAACATTCACAGATATTAATTAATAATAATGCAACCAACCTCAAAAATAACTACCTCTCAAGGCAACATAAAATATATGAATACACCTCTCCTTTTTCCCACATGGAAAATCAAATTTATCATTTTAACAAAGATCCTGATCATTGATGGAATAACTTTGCAATCAAAATATGGTGCAGTGCGGGTAATTATAAAGGCAGTATAATGCTCCTTGAGTATACAAGTGTATCAGCATTAAAGCAAAGTATTTAGAAATACAAACTAAAAGTTTATGGGAAAAGCTTAAGAAAATAAGGGCTTTTGAATTTACGAAAAACAGTCAATTGAAGTGGTTACTATCAGTCGTGTTATCCCACATCTATTAAGTTTTAGGTTTCCTGTGGTCTTATATTAAAGTTGAGCCCCTTCATCTAATACCAATTGGTTTTAAGTTTGATGCTTAACGTGTTATCAAAGCCAAGTTTTGTTATGTTGTCTTCCTGTGTAACCCCATGTGAGGTTGACGACCCCTAGTGATGTTGTCCATGTGTAGGCCTCGTGAGCTACACATGAGGGGGAGTCTTAAGAGGTGTTATCCCACAAATGCTAAGTATTAGGTCTATTATGGTCTTATATTAGAGTTAGGCCACTCTATCTGCTACCAATTGGCTTTAGTTTGGATGCTTAACAGTTGCATTACATCTAACCAGAGAGATAGAGAATATGAAGACAATCAAACCTTTGCTAAAGCATAAAGCATTCTAGTGGAGACAGCAGTTGTGTGAGTACGCAGCAGGTTTTTGTTAGCTTCCTCTCTTTTCCAGTCATACATATATCTTTGGAAAAATGCATAAACAAGTAAGTTTATTAATTTCATGGTTATGAAATATAGAAGCAAGAATAGCAGAGCAAGGAAAACATCATACCCCCTGGAGCCATAACCACCAGACTCATGAACACGCTTCACCAACTCAACATAATCTTCAGGCAGTTCTCTTGTGGTGGATGGAGCTGCAGATGAATGCTCCAAATCAGAGTCAAAAGGAGAGTAGAAAAAGCATATGTTAATCATTCAGTCAACTGAAACATACCTTCCAGAAAAAATGTATCGTGTGAATCACGTGCAGGGTGTTGCTGTGGCTGGAACAATGCATCAAAGTTCCAGAAGCTACATGTGGAAATTATGATAGCAACTTTAGAAACAAACTTATTCTTGCCAGGCATGAAGGAAAAGAATTAATGAGAATCAAAATGTAGGATTTCAGGGTCTTTCCAACTTTTGAAAAACATTATAAATTCATCAGAATGCTTGAAGACAACCTTGGACAATGAAAACTGGAGGCATGCATATGTTCTTTTCTCAGGTTTCCTTACTTAACAAGTATATGTTGCTTTCTTAAAAAAGCTTCACTTGCAATCAATTATCAAAGAAATAATATGAGCATGCCAAAATATAAGGTGGGCAGGCGGCTCTGCCAACTACCTGCTTTCAACGAAATTGTTTGTTGGCATCTCCTCAAAACTGCAGTCAGCGCAAAATGGAAATATATATCAATATGAAAGTTGGAAACAAAATTACTTCAAAAACAATAATCTCCAACTAACAAAGAGAAAAATGTAAATTATCTTGATATATTAAAAAAAAAAAGGAGAGAATTATGATAACATGGCATAAATTGTGGTGATGCCAAGTAAATTGTTTTCGGTCATCACAAAAAATAACAAAGGCAAGACAATAATCTCAAACTCGCAAAGAGAAAAATGTAAATGATCTTGATATATTAAAACAAAAGGGAGAGAACTATGATAACATGGCATAATTTGTGGCGATGCCAAGTAAATTGTTTTCAGTCATCACAAAAAATAACAAAGGCAAGACAAGGCAACCAGCGTTGTATATGCAATATGAGTCGATATCCATCTATGGTTCTCCTGCTGCACCAGCATCACCATGTAGGATGAAGGAAATGAGACTAATAATGTAAAATATGAATGCATAGGTATGATTTATACCAAAGCTCAAAAACTCACCCCATCTGAAGAAATATGTTCTTCAATTGTTGTTTCACCTGAATATCAAATGAGACTCAAAATTGTAATTTCCACATAGAAAATGGGATGCTTAAGCAAACAAAATTCAGGTGTCAATCAACCAGAAGGGCATGGTGAAATCAACTTCCTAAGAGAACCATTTGCATCATATTGTGCATAACAGAGAGTTTCCTCACATTCAAATAAAGGCACCACTTAGAATAACAATAACGTCCTTTTCAGACTAAAAAGAAAGGCCCAATTTATGGATCCTCGTGAAAACTACTGTCTCTCGTGACAGCTTTTCGTCTATTCATTTGTATGACAGCTGAGAGACATCAAGCTTTGAAGAAGATTTATTTGCAAATGATATTAAAATATATGTTTATAAAGGTGATATCCCTCTATTTTTAATGGTTACACGTATGCTGAAAGCTAAATAAAGTCAATAAACAAACAGTTCTACCCTTACCTTGAGTAATGGGTGAAGATGGCCAGCTTCAGCAGGTGGTCCTTTAGCATTGAAGTTATACTCTTTGAACTCTAATTCCTTCCAGTCACCCCTAAAAGACAGAAACCATATATAAATATCAGTCCAAGAAAGATCCCTCAAAAGCAAAGCACAATGTTTAACTAATATGTCAACAATAAGTTTTTTCAACTTCATTATTGAAATCTAACTTCATATGCATATTTATAACGTCTATGGTGTACCTTTGTAGATTCTCTCGAGTCAAATCAGTAGCAACTTTCTTTCTTTTCGGGGCATAAGTAGGTCCTTTTCTCACAGAGTAACCCTTCCACGTCCTAAAACAAAATATAACATAGAAAATATCAGCAATATGAATACAAATACATCCATTGGAAGAAAAATGATAAAAGCTCAGGCAAGGGACTTAATGATTACTCTGCAACAATAAGCTTCCTTGCTTTAAGTGAGTTAATATCATCTTTGCCAATTGCCTGTAGTTTAAAAGAAAAAAAAAACAACAACAACTTTAATCAGTAAATTGAAAGAAAGAAACAAAATATAAAACCATTAGCATCAATTCAGTGAGAAGACATTTCACAGTAAGAGCTAGCTCGAAACAAAAGACAGGCAACTTATTAAAATGATGAAATACCTGTCCATCTTGTATTCTAATAAGCAAATCCTTAACCTTGTCTTCCACATGTTGAACCTACACCGAAGCAACTGGAGAAATAAATAACATAAAAATGAGAACTCATAAACATAAGCCATAAAAACGATTACCTTTCTTGAAACTTGCTTTCCCATGTCGACCCATTTGTTTTTTCCAGCTTGTGAGCAACCAATTCTGAAAACAGAAGGGTCCAGCTTTTTCTGCACCAACACACGGTTCCAATAATTACATGTTAACAAAGAGCTTCGAAATATATTTGAAGAAATTCTTTTTAAAAAAAAAAATCAGATCCCAATAAAATTTTAGCATTAAAAAGGAAGAAAATACTAATTGAACGCGCAATTTCCATAAAGGAAGAGGCACACAATTGAGAGAGACTTAAAAATTGAAGCAGACACTGACCTGTAGTTCATCTTTAGCAATGGAGCCATCGGGCGGGATAGCTAAGAAGAGTTGAACTTCGGGGGACCCTTCGGCAGCATACTTTTTACCCTCATCAGTTAGCACCCAACTCTCCCTTTTAATGTCCTGGGCATCGATGTAACGGAAACCGTGGAGACTCTTGATGACATTGACGACGTCGTTGTGGTGGAAACCATGCTGGGATGCGAACTGCTCTGAATCTGGGATCTCTTCGTGGCTGGCCAAGTAACCTAGTATCGCATCCTCCGCCATTGGTGCTGAAGTTCTCAACTCCTCAGTGCGTTTGGATTGTCCTGTTCTAACCTAATCTCCACGCTGAGTTGGATTGCGTTGCTTCAACCGAGAAAACAAATTAGGGCATAAATACCAATACTCTAACCCGGCGGCTCCACCTTGGGCTGCGTCTCTCTCTTTGCGATTGCGTTTCGTAACTCTACTGACGTAGTTTTTAATCTCTAATAACAACCGACTCAAAATATTAATATCCAAATGTAAATGGAAATTTTGTGTTCCTTTTATGAATCTGATAATATAATTATTCATGTGTATCGCACTCTGCCTTTATATACATATATATATATATATATAATAATTATTATTATTTATATCAAAATTTTAAATAAAATATTTTAATCATATTTAAACCGTGATTGAACTTTCATCAATTATTTTTTATTTTTTTTAATATATTTATCAACAATATTCACAACTTTTAAATCCACTTATAAATTATCAAAGTTAAATTTATAAACGATAATTATTAGATAATAATGAAACCCGTTTCAACTGTACTCGAATCTGCCCAAGAAATCATTCAAAGCAGGCTTCAAATATTGGTTTCACACCATCAAAATATCTTCGAAGGGAAAACAAAAATCACAAAATCGTTTTGCTACTTATCGGCTGGTAAAGTTATACAAATTGAAAATTTGTTCCCTGAAAACATAGGATTCTTCTTTATCCAACATATGCATTGCCTTCAGATGTTGCAAAAACAAAATAAATTCATAGGATAGATTAACACAGTCTCAATGCCCAAAAAACATGGTATAATGCAGATTGCCTTGCAATGCATGCGTCATTTTATTTTTCAGCAACTACAAAAGCAGCAGTCGCTGTCTGAGCAGCAAGGAAAATAGAAAGGCAACATCAGCGATAAAGGCTTTCAGATCTGAGATTCTCTGCAATCTCGGTTTCCCATCGATCACCATTCTCGAGCAGCTTCTCTTTGTCATACAGAAGCTCCTGCAATAACATTGACAATATGACAAATTTAATTCAACTTAGACAAACGACGGTAGTCATTTATAATTTAATTGAAAAAAAAATGAACCTCATGAGTCTCGGTGGCAAATTCGAAGTTGGGTCCCTCAACAATTGCATCAACAGGACATGCCTCTTGGCAAAGTCCACAATAGATACACTTGGTCATGTCAATGTCATACCTGCAAGACTGAACTAATGTAAGACAAAGAAGACAGCAATAACAGAAGGAGAAGAAGAAGAGAGAGAATCAACCTTGTTGTTCGACGACTTCCATCCTCTCGTTCCTCAGCCTCTATTGTGATTGCCTGTGCCGGGCATATCTGACAAACCACCACCATTTCATGAAAACTAGATCATGCATATTTAATAAAGATAAAAGGAGCTTAATCAGGAATTAATAACAGATCTTATAAGCAAACTTCAATAGCAAACCCAAGCACTGTTTGACTGGGTCCAACTTTTTACAGATTGCTCGCTCTCCATGATAAAGAATGGCAGACACTAGCCTTCCTTTCTATAACCAGAGAGTGTAATAGAGACAATATGCACCAGAAATATAGTAACCAATGTTCGACGCATGATACAAACGGAACCAACTTAGTGACCTTAGTATCCATTTAGGTGTCAGTATGTCAAACTTAAACAACAGCAATACAGACCCAAAGTTAAAGCCCACAGGCAATGCCATTTCCAGTCAGGTGTCCATACCAGAGGGCAGGGGATAGTTTCTACCTAGGTGACATTTGTCATCCATATAGAATCACTGCAAGATGGTATCATTCCCACCCGATAGAAAAAAGCTATTTAGATAATGGGGTCAATAAGATGAAGCTTCAACTTACAGCTTCACAAAGTTTGCAAGCAATGCAACGTTCCTCTCCAGTTGGATATCGGCGGAGGGCATGCTCCCCTCGAAAACGAGGGCTCAATGGACCCTTCTCAAACGGATAGTTAATCTGTACAAGAAAGCCAGGTTTGTATCATGCATCTGCTTCAGTGTACCCACCCCCCCCTCGCCAAAAAAAAAAAAGGACGAGGAAGACACTTACAGTAACTTTTCTGTCAAAGAAGTACTTGAGTGTAAGCATAAGACCCCGAACCATTTCAGTTAGAAACAATGTGTTTATGCTTCTCTCAAAAACTGCAATTGAGCAGAAAATAAGAAACCATTTATTGCCTAAAATAAATCATGTAACAAGTAACGGAACTCAAAACATTTCAGTGCTAAAATTACCAGAACTCCAGTCCTTTGAGATCTCCTTTGCAAGCTGCTCTCTTTCTTCATCATCTACAGTTTACACACGTGGAAACATAAATGAGCCAGACATCTAATAGTAAATAAAATTGCAGCTTGAAAAATGGCGTCCCATCAAACACTGGGATTGGATATCATGCATTGAAAAAAGCTGTTACAGGCATTTCTTAGAGCGACTTTCAAGTAGAATAGTTCCAGAAAAACTGGAAGACATTTATTCCCCATTGCAGGCTGTTTCAAAGCTCAAAACATATCTCGGTATATCCCCATTAATGGTGAAAACAATTGCTATAATTCACATTCTTAACCTTACATCCATCTTCCACAGAATTCTCAGTACTTTCCCTTTCAAAATAAAGAGATTTATAATAAAAATGAAGCACATAGAGATAGTAGGGTAACCTTTCTTAGTGCTGTAGGAGTGTGTACCGAGTCGGAGCCCATAGTGTTGTGAACCCAGCAATGCTTGCCCTGACAAAGCCTATTCATACATAACGAAATAATTAATAAACCAGCCCACAAAACCTACGGAAATCCTAGAAAAATCTTAAGGATGCTGATAACATTGAATCAATAAAGTTGTGTTTATGGCTTTTCAGTCACAGATAAAGCAACTAAAACAGCAAAACGTGCTTGGTTTATGGAAACTTTGAAGGAAAACGAAAGCCAAAAGGAAAGAGAAATTAAATATTATAAACAACGTCCACGAAGTCTCTAACCGAAATTTACCTATTGAGCCTTTCCCTTTTCCGTAAATCCTTTCTAAATTAAATTACCAAATGCCAAAAATTAACAATATAATTCCCACAGTCTATATCGAAAGATTCTAATGGAAAACTGATAATCGATCCCATGAAATTAGAAATCTAGGGTATAAATGAAAAGAAAATTAAAAAGAAAAAAATCCGTTATCTTTGGAGGAGGAAAGTGTGTTCTTACGAGATGTCGAGCTCGGAGAGCGTTGAGGGAGTTACGAGCGAAGATCGCAGCCATTGATTTTTGTCTGTTGATGGGGAAAATCTGACAGATGAAGACGATTAAGTCTTCGCCGATAGCAGCTGTAAAACCAAACAACTGGAAAGCCTCCTATAATCGGGGTTTGTTCACACCTTTCACTTTCAGTATCATCTTTTAGCCGATTATCTGATACGAAGCCGTTTTGTGTACTGCCATTGCAAGGCTGCAAGCTTATTACACTATTAGGCCTTAGGCATTTTCACTTTCTGAATGTGGGCCTTCAGGAAGGATACCGCCCAGAGGACTGGGCCAGAAAAACATTAGACCTTGTCGGTGTAAATTAGTTATAGTTTAAACGACGCCGGATTTTTTTGGCAGAAAATGAATAAAATGAAAATAAAAAAATAATAACAAGGCGGTAAAACTTGAGGGGAACGAAAGCTGAAGTTTTGTTCCTTATCAAGTCTTCATTCTTACTTGTAATTGGAGTGGGATTACTTACAGCTTCTATAAATAAGGCTCAAAGGCTGCGGAATCAATTGTAGTCGACCAAAGAAAAAAAAAAGAATAACGAAAGAAAGAAAGATGACTGCGCCTGGCAAGAAATTGGTAATTGTTAGGCAAGTATTTGGGGAAGATTTGGAGCGTGAGTTCATGATGATTCGGAGCGCAATTTTGAACTACCCTTTTGTGGCTATGGATACCGAGTTTCCTGGGACTGTTTTCAAACCTATTGAACAAGTCGTCCGTCAGAACCTTCCTGCTGTCAACTATCACTTCATGAAATCCAATGTCGATGCTCTTAAGATTATTCAACTTGGCTTAACCCTCTCTGATTCTGAAGGTAATTTGCCAGACTTCGGTACTCCAGTCTCATATGTTTGGGAATTCAATTTCAAAGATTTTGATATCGAGAAGGATCGTTATGCTAGTGATTCCATAGAGTTACTTAAACGACAAGGCATCGACTTTGCGAAGAATAAGGAAAAAGGTATTGATTCGAGGGACTTCGCGAGGATGGTTTGGAATTCTGGGTTGGTTTTCAATTGTTTCGGAGGGTTGACATGGATCACCTTTCATAGCGCTTATGATTTTGGGTTCTTGCTGAAGATTTTGACTCAACAACCGTTGCCACTTGATCTCAATTCTTTCATGGGACAATTGGCTTATTTCTTCGGTAACAGGATTTTCGACGTTAAGCACACCATCAGGTTTTTAGGGTTGCATGGTGGCTTGGAGAAAGTGGCTCAAACTCTAAATGTGACCCGTGTGACGGGGTTAAGCCATCAAGCAGGATCAGACAGTCTTCTCATCCTTCAGTGTTTTATGCAGCTTAAGAAATCGAAGGTTATCGACTGCAATCAAAGGAACCGAATGCTGCCTACTCTTGCATTATACGGATTAGTTCCAGCAATATAGGATGAAAAAGTTCCTTGTTTATTTTTATTTTTATTTTTCATAGTTTATAAGATTGCGTTTTCAGTAGGAATAGGAAACAATGAATCGTCTTCCATAAAATTGTGGCACCTACATGTTATTGATTAGAAACTGAAATTCACATTGACCTAGAGACTTAGTAGTAATAAAGCAAGTTTTACCAACGACATGTGGTGATTTTTATTTATGTTTGAATTGTTATCTTTACTATTTATTTATTTTCTAAGTAAAGAGCAAAATGATTAATCAGAGATAGCCTAAACAAAAATTACAGTTTACATGCCATGAAATTAATTAGTTTAGTTAGTATAGAAAACCATAAGCTTTACCACGATATCATAGATTTCACTCACGACATAGAATATATATATATATATATATATATATTGATCACAATCGAAAAATACTGAAGAGAAAAGTGTTGATGGTAGGCCCAAGGATTAATGATTTTAAGCAGACTAAGACGTAAGAAACCGGATAAATTATAAGAAATATATATATATATTGATCGGAGAGACCTTGGGCCCACAAACCAAAAGATCATTGCGCTGGCTGGCTGGAGTGGGGTATGGGCGAATGGCAGACTGGCAGTGTTACCAATCGAGAAGCACTGTTATGACTGCAAATCGCACAAAATTTTGTTGCTTTGGTGGCCCATGCCGCTTGCGTCCCAATTCCAACTTCCAAGCCATCTTTATCAAATAAAAATTTCTAGTTTAAGACAAGCTCTAATCAAACTTCATTCTATCTTTTGGGTTGTTCTTGACTGGTTTTAGATGAAACCGTTGTGATTACCATAAATTAACGCATTCTCATTATTCGTTTGGTTTTCTGTTTGAATCTAACAGATTTTTTATTGTTTGGTTTGCATTCGACACTGTTTCATGACCATATCACTTTCTTTTTCATTCATCTGTTTTCTTGCTAGTTTTATTGAAAATGATTTAAAAATTTTACACACAAATTTTAAATAGGCGAGTTGATTGACAAATATATATATATTTTTTGAAATTTCGATGATTTTGGGACACGTGTTTCTTTTATGTGCCTTTCACGAGCTACTCTGCTTATGTTTAATTAAGTTGTGGT
>JBBYHM010000015.1:1112150-1122666 GCA_038381775.1 Adansonia rubrostipa
TATTTTGGTTTCAACAACGTTTGAATACCCGACAACTGGAAGAATGAATGCGAAATGGTTTAGGCATATAAACCTTACGCTCCCTTTGAATGAATGCCTCCTATTCCGAACCCACGAATTTTATGCATTCCTCATTAATATGGTTTTCAGGGGCCCCGCCCCGCCCGGTTTCGCCTTGTGCCTTATTGGACACAAAACACCGACAAAAAAAAGAAAGAGGCCCCCGGTTTGTTCTTAAATTTACAAGGAACCCCTCCCTTCCACCCACCCACTTCAATTTAATCATGACCAATAATAATATTATATTAACTCATTAATTATTTATTGTTTATTATTTTATTAAATAACTAATTAATCATGACCAACAATTTAATTATTTATTAGTTTTTTGTTAATTGTAGATTAGTTGTGTTTTCCTAATCTTTAGCTGGAGAGTAGCTATGATGTGAAGTATATACCTGACTAGTCAAAATTTGCAAATTGAAGTTGTCTAGAAGATCAAACTATTAGAAGAGTGCTAGAATTTGACCTAAAATATTAGAGGAGAGTTGGAACTTAAATTTTGGGATCCGATTCGATGCCCAACACTAATTTAGGTTATAAAATTTCTTTGAAGAGATAAAAAGTAATTAAAGAAAGAATGTCAATTTGTTGAATACTTGTTTGAATCGGTATTTTACTTATCCTTTTATATTTAATTAATTGTTGAGTGTCTATAGGCTCAATAAGTGCAAGAATACATATGTACAATGAGATAGAAAGTGTAACGGAGGAAAATTTTAAATTTAATTTCAAATGTATAATAAGATAATTATTGTAAATTATAATGTCATATTTCAATCATTTATTGATGTAAAAATTATTGGATTACACCTATTATAAAGTATTGCTCATTTTAGAGTAGTTCATAAATTATCTTTACGGTTTTACCATTTGAAAAGAAAATACCTCAATAAAAAAAATAATCTTTACTTACTTTATAAATCATAATCTATATCTTTGATTAATCAATTTGTACAAAAATAATTATTATAAATAATTAATGTCATATTTCAGTCATTACAATCCTTGACACAACTTTTATTTATTTTTCTTTGCGAATGCTTGTGTGTATCAAAGATTGCATTGGCGAGAAGCAATGACAAAAATGATAACACCTCTGCAATTCCACCTGCTGCTATTTATTCTGGTCCAAAATCAACACATATCTGCACCTGGAAAAGTTTCAACTACTCTCATAATAATTCTATTTTGTTGATTTAATTAAACTATTATTTAAAATAATATTTACATAGAATTCAGCAATTAATAGTTATTTTGATGAATTTCAATGCATTGAAAATAATAATATATTTAATACAATAATTTTAAAGAATACACTTAAATAATTCGTTAATAAAATATAATGTAATTTTTATAATTTTAAATAAATTTAATAATTTAAATATTTATTTATTCGTATATATTTTTAAATTTTAAAATATTAATAATTTAAGTTATTTATATTTTGATAAATTTATACGTTTGTATCTTAATCCTATCAGACTTAAAGGCTGTTAAAATCAAGCAAGATGGGATTACAAGACGAATGAATTAGGTGGCAAGTTTACATTAGATACTCACATTCAACCTGGTTGTGTGTTTAAAGGCAAATGACAACTGGGAACGCTGTCCAAGTAACGGTGGAATTCTGGTCGGGTTTAAAATTCTGATCTACGTAAAAGGCGCATTGGCCATCGTACTTGAAAAGATAAAACCAACATTTTTTTTTTACCAAACGTTAAAATCTTGCTGTTGTCGGAGAATCTATGTTCCAAATCAAGGAACTTTGTCAAATCACAAAGAGATCAATGCTTTAGCTTCTCATTTCTTCCGATTATACTTTTTGCAACATAAACCTACTCTTTAGAGTCGTCGTTTGAGTTGAATTAGATTCATATGGTAAAATAATTTATTTGACTTATTGTGGTTGAAAATTTTATTTTATTATTTAAAATATTATATATATTTTATTTTTATAATTAAATTTAAAAAATATATTAAATAAATAATAATTCGAATGAAATTAAATTAATTAAAACTGAAATATTCTATTATAGATTTACTTCAATTTGAATAGGACTCTACAAATTTTAAATATATTACTTAAAAGAATGTTAATCAATATCACTAAATACTTGTTAAAATAATATTTAATAAAAAATAAATATTTTTTATTTTAATAAAAATAATAATTAAATAAAAATATTTTTAAAATAATAAATAAATAATTTTTAATCCGTATTTATAAATAAAAGTTCACTCTATCCATTATTTAACTCGGTTTCTTATTCTACATTTTATCATAATTAAAACTAAAAAATTTAACAGCTAAAAAGTCATTATAGACTAATAGTAATATCTATAATCATCATTTTGCATGCTGATTAAGGAAAAGAGAGCAGTGAAAGGGGCTTTGGTCGTTCCAGGTTATTTTAGTCATTTCAAGCACAAGAAGGGATAAGTGGCATTCCCGTAATAAACCCCCATATGCAAACCCAACATTATAGTTACAACTATCATCTTCGGACATGTCTTCTTCACGCTTGTATCCGTTGGAACTACGTTTTTTCTTCTTCCTCTTTAAATCATCCAAACCCCTCCGTCCCTTAACTTTTCCCTCTCTTCAAGCCCTCCTTGAAAATCTTTCTCTTAACATTTTCTTTCACTTTTCAGAGAAAAAAGTTTTATCTCTCGCCGGAACCAATGCCGGCCACCGGCGAAACCGACTCTAACAACAACAAAAACAACTCTATAACTCACATTCTTTCCTCAAAAACGCCGCTGTTCGATCTTAAACTCTACCTAGTGATCTCCATTCTCGTAGTATTTGTACTTCTTTTGTCTTTTACGATCTTCCTATGTTTCCGTTTAAACAGAAACGCGCGCAAGCGCAAAGTGAAGCATAGCTCGGGTCTGATTCCGTTGTTCTCCAAAGAGATCTTGGAGATCAAGGCGTTGGATCAGAACGTCGACTGCTTTATCGAGGAGGGTAAAATCGAAAATTTGGTTCCGAATAAGAGTAGCGAGGGATTCAGCGATGATGCCTCGGGAGCCGGTGACGTGTCGGCGGATGTTCAGAATATCGGGTGGGGTCGATGGTCTAGCATGAAGGAGCTCGAGATGGCGACGCGTGGATTCGCCGTGGAGAATGTGATTGGTGAAGGTGGATACGGTGTCGTATACCGAGGCGTTTTGCAAGACGGTTCTGTCGTCGCCGTTAAAAATCTGCTCAATAACAAGTACGTAAAACTAAACCAATTCTTTTGTTCATTTTCAAGAGATCATGCTTTGCTCTGCTTGTTTGTTGGGAAAACATTGGAAAAATCTTTCTCTTGGTTATTTTATTCATGCATGCATGCTAGATCCAAGACAAACCATTGAAGATTGTGTTTTTTTTCCCCTTTTAATTGCTGTTTTGACTTTATTTGTTTCTTTTAAATTGGGTCGAAGTCCAACGTTGTAACTTCAACTGGACTCCAATCTGGCTTTAGATTTCTTTTCTGATGGTAAGTAATTGCTTTGGCGTTCTTTATTTTAATATTAAAAACAAATCAAACTGTTTTTCACTTTTGTTTTTGGCTTTTACTTTGTCTTTACTTGTTTTGCCTTACCATTGACTTTTTTTTTTTGCTTTTTGTTCTTAGTATTGACTGGGAAGTATGAATCTGCAAGAAGTTTTGTTTATTTATTTCTTGGATTTTGCTAAGAAATAGATTAGTTCATTCTTTAAGCTTACTAAATATAACAATAATTTTTTACCTAATGCATTCAGGATCATGAATAAAAGTATGAAAGAGTGAACTTTGTTAGCAAGACTAGTATTTTATTAACTTTATTTTAATTTTTTTTTCTTTTTTCGATGAAAGAATTTTATTAATGAAAATTAAGCAACATCATATTCTAACGATGTTTTCAAAAAATTAGGACTATCCTCCATCCATACTATCTCATCCTCAATGGATAGTTCATGCCTAGCTAAACTATGGGCAACAGCATTTCCCTCCCTTTTAACAAATGACCAGCAAAAATAATTGAAAACCTGAGCCATGCGATAGACGTCTTCCGCTACATGCCCTGCTAAAGAAAATCTTAAATTATCTCCCTTGAGCTCGGAAAAAAACTGTTTGACAATCAGTCTCTATCACCACATCATTCACGCCCACGTCTTGAGCAAACCCAATTCCTTTCCTCACAGCCACCATTTCGAGCACAGAGACTGAGAATAGTGGGCTAGTTTTCCTAGCAAAAGCAGCTATTAAATCTGTATTAGAGTCGCGGATGACCGCTCCTATACCCGCTGATGTCCCATCGCTTTTTTGGCTTGCATCCACAGTGATTTTAAACACACCCAAAGATGGTGGACACCACTTGGCAGGATGCATAACACCCTCTCCTACTGACCTTTTAACAGATGCAATATCTTTGAAAGCATGATTTATGAGAAGCCGCACTCTATCAGTATCCCAACTTTAATTTAGTTTAATTGTTGTCTAAGCCAATTGCTGTTACCTTGTTTAAAGAGGCCAAGCTGAGAAGGAGTTCAACGTGGAAGTTGAAGCCATTGGCAAAGTGAGGCATAAGAACTTGGTGGGTCTAGTTGGGTACTGCACGGAAGGTGCTCGAAGGTAAGCTTTTGTATGTTCCACTTGACTGACAAACTCATCACTTCTTTAAATGAAAATGAACTGTCAATACTAAGTTACTATTCATTCAGGGTTCTCGTTTACGAATACGTTGACAACGGGAACTTAGAACAATGGTTGCATGGTGATGTAGGACCGGTTAGTCCTCTTACATGGGATATAAGAATGAAGATTGCAATTGGAACAGCTAAAGGGTGCGGAGTTTCCTCTTTTGTTGAAGCCTTATTTATCTTGACTCTACTAGTTGAATGTTGAACTGTGAGCAGAATGCTTTTGGTTTTCAATCTGCTTTGTGAAGCTAAATCAATTTGATTTGTTATCAGCTGACCGTAGGGCACAAAAAGAATTTAACTTTACATGTGAATTTACATACCACCTTAAATAGCATTAATCATCTAATTTGGTGTTCCTAGAAGTCTATTCACATTTGTTACTACTATTATCTTTAATGATACGATCATATCCAGTGAAAAGAACAAAACTGAAAGATGCTATGGAACCCTCAATCCTTATAGAATATGTGATAATTATCTGCTTATGGCAGAGGTTCCACTAAAACCTTATATACCCCGATTTTATTTCTTGCTGTAAATCTTATTAGTCTCTACTCTCTAATATCAACTGGCTTCTACTTTTGCATTGTTTTTATTTGAAAGTCTTATCCTAAAATATGTCTGTGTGTATTTTTATTCTGCAAGCAATGGATTTAGATTTTTTCATACTCCAATCCTTTCTCCCTCCACTAAATCTTTATTTTCTTGCTTCTGTTGCAGATTAGCCTATTTGCATGAAGGGCTTGAACCCAAAGTTGTGCATCGTGATGTAAAATCAAGTAATATTCTTCTGGACAAAAAGTGGAACCCAAAAGTATCAGATTTTGGATTAGCCAAGCTCTTAGGATCCGAAGCAAGCTATGTGACTACACGTGTAATGGGGACATTTGGGTTTGTTCTCTTTCATATTCCTGTGTCTTTATTTTGGCAGATGGAAAGTGTGTACGTATGCTGACCTTACACTTTGGTTCTTATTGTGGTGTATTTTTCTCTGCAGTTACGTTTCACCGGAATATGCAAGCACAGGCATGCTGAATGAGGGAAGCGATGTCTATAGTTTTGGGGTTCTACTGATGGAGATAATTACTGGAAGAAGCCCGATCGATTATTCTAGGGCACCTGGGCAGGTAAAAACAGTGTTTCTCTTGCAATACCTCAACTGAATGCCAGGACACCATAGTAATGCTTTTTTCTGTTTGATGCATTTCAGATGAACTTAGTTGATTGGTTCAAAGGTATGGTAGCAAGTCGTCGTGGAGAAGAGCTTGTGGACCCATTGATCGAAGTTCAACCCTCACCTAGAGCTTTGAAACGAGCATTGCTTGTTTGTCTCCGCTGTATAGATTTGGATGCCAATAAGCGCCCAAAAATGGGGCAGATTGTTCATATGCTTGAGGCAGATGATTTTCCTTTCCGCTCTGTAAGCCTTCCTGCCACATGCTTGCCACATAGCCTTTTATTATTGAAATGGTTTATCATCGAATTTCATTTTATTTTCAAGATTCTGTTGGTCTTGTTGGTCAAGAAGAGAATCATATTTTTATGTTCTTTCCATGAAGGGAAATTTTATTTTGCGAACGTCAATGGCCAATGTTTTCTTCTTAAAGAATGAGTTTTCAACAAAGAAGCCATTTGGGCTCGGTTGATTTTAGACTTCATTAACCATTCTATGCTCTCGGAGCTGTTTCAATTAGTTATCTATTCTTTTTTTCTTTTTTTTCAGGAGCATCGGCCGTCGAGGGAGAGATCTGCTCTGTCCTCTGCGCCAATATCCACAAAAGTTCCACATCCGAAGCACACTGAGAATATTGATGTTGCAAAATCAAGATAAAGATAGTTGTTTTTTTTTTTTTTTTATGTTCAAGGCAATATGTTTACCCAAGGTTAGATAATGTTGTAGAATAAGTTTCCATTAGTTCACGTGAAAAGATTACAAAAACCTTGGATGTGCATATAATACAATTATGCACATATAATTTTTCTTACTCGGAAACTTTTTGTCCGTACAATGCGGCATTTTTTTATGTCACCGACCCTTGTATATATAGACTTGCCTTTCAATATTGGTATAATATCAGTCTGTTTCAGGATGCCAATCCTCTCTATTCCTACATTGATGAAACCTTGATATGCTTAGGCTTCTGCGAAAGACCTGTTGGCCTCGTTTATTTGGGCTTTGTTTAAATTCAGGCGTTGTTTTCCTTCATCTGCAACATCTTATTTTCGGAGCCAAATCATTTATGATAAAGCATCTATAACTGCAGGCAAGTTCTTCAGAAGTTTTGCGTGATTACCATTAAAATCAGATACTGTGGCTATCATGAAGCGGATGATAGCAATTTTAAACCCGCAACTGCGATTATAATTCAGATTTTAAACACCGATATCTTAACAGATTGGGAAGTGCTTGAGAATGGAAACAAAAAAAACCGATTTGGCATTTTTTTCGTTATGGATTATGAATATTGAGATATGACCTTTAGTTTTCTTTTTAATGTCATTTTCTTAAGGGTAACTCTTAAGTTTTAGTTCAAATCGTTTGAAAAATGATAACTCCCAAGTCCTAACAGAAGAGGAAATGCTTGAATATTCAGATTACCACCTAACTTGGTATCCTGTTGGTTTCGCCAACATCACAAGGCACAGCTCTATGGACTATATGTAGCTTTCGAGCGACGATGTCGAGTAAACTGCACTATGGTTATTATTTGATGTGGACATCGAATGTGTCATTGTTTGTTGAACTTAGCCCACTGCTGTTGGTTTTAGCAGGAAACGGCGGCACCATTTGCCAGGACGGCTAAATCAGCTTAAAAAAACCAACATTGCTGATTCTGAAAGGAAGCTTCACTGACGAATCATTTCCACAGTTCGTTTACTGTATTCTTATTTGTGTACTATCTGCACGCCTCTGGATGTGTATTTGGGTGTTTGGTACCGTATGGCCATCGTAATGTGAAGGGAAAAATAATTATGACATAAATAAATGAATAAATAAATTAAAATTTATATAATATAAATTATTATCGTATCAATATTTATATAAATTTATATTATTTTAAATATAATTATAATATAAAATAATATAAATATAAAAATTATCAAAATTTGCGACATCAGTATGCGACTACAGTGGTTTGGCAACTTGGCACATGGTTAAAAACTTAGAAGAGTGGTGTTGAGTAGCGATGCTCCTGGTAAAGAGACCAAAATCATGTCAATTAAAAACAAAGCAAAAATGTTTGCCGAGTATCTCATAGTGAGAATATTTTTATGTTTTATAATTATATTTAAAATATTATTTATTATTATAATTTTGGTCTGGTAATAGATTATTAATTTTTAGTGTTTATTTTATTTTTTATCATTTTAGATTTTAAATTAAATTTAAATTATTTTTAGAACATTTAAAATTATTTCATTTATCCTTTTTTTTTTCCTTTTATTTTAATTTAATTCACTTCACATGTGTTGTACAATGCAGGAACTGCCAATAATCCAGCTTTATACGGCACGTGTCTTCTTTAGATTTAACCTCTTAAAACAACTAATTCCCGCGCCAGAACTCTCCACGTCTGCAAAATATTAATCGAAACCCTGAAATATTCCAAAAAAAAAAAAAAAGTTAGTTATACGATCCCTTCAAAGTTCAGATCTGCTGTGGATACAAATTTTAAAAAATATATATATTCGAGAAAATTAGAAATCGATTCCGCATTTCTAGAGAGAGTGGGGGAAGTTTGTTTGGATATGGAGGCGAAGATGGTAGAGAGGTTAGAGGCCGCGGTGGCGCGGCTGGAGGCTCTATCGGCGGGAGGAGTCTCGGCCAGGGGATTGCCGGATAGTAGTATTGAGGTGTCTTCGGATCCTTCTATTGTTGCGTTTGATGATCTGATGACTCAATATGCGGTTAGGCTTTCCGGTGCTGCGGAGAAGATTGGAGGTCAAGTTCTGGATGCGACTAAGATTCTTCTCAAGGCATTTTCTGTGCAAAAGAAGCTTCTCATCGAGATCAAGCAAACTCAGGTTACTTTTTGTCCTTTTCTTTTCATTTTATTTAATTAGATTTTTGGTGCATATTTTGTTTGATTGAGCTTCTAATTATTTTATTTTGTAATGAATTATGTGAAATTTAGTGAATTAGATTGAGGTGCAATTTATAGCTTAAATGTGGCTGTTACGATGATTGTACAAAAAAGGTTTTGGTTCTTGATGCTACGCAAAAAGATATGTTATTCATTGGATAGATCTCATAGCTTTCATTCCGATTCGAAGAGTATCCATTTTGTGTTTGAAATTTGACTATGATTGTTTCACGAACTTAAGAAACTTTAGAATTTTCGAGAAATGACATTATTTAGTCATTTTTTAACAAATAATATTTACCAGCGAAGCATTTCGGTAGTAGAGGCTATAGGAAGCTGTCTGAAGAAGATGTTCTCAATGATGAAATTAACATTTGGTGGCTTGCGTGTTTGATGTTAAGGGTTTTTGAATAAACAGGTTTAAGATGCTAGAGAAAAAAAATTCAGTCTTCTAGCTGCTTTCAGCTTTTTATACTTTTGCTCTACAATTATCTTATTCAATGGCTCTATCGTGTTAATGAAATGTTGAATGTGTTCTATTCTGTTGGCACAGAAACCTGATATGGCAGGATTCAAACCATTGAATGAAGTAATCACCAAGGTTAACACTATGGCAGAAGGGAGGAGTTCTGATTTTTTCAACCACTTGAAGAGTGCTGGGGACAGTCTTTCAGCTTTAGCATGGATTGCCTACACTGGCAAAGATTGCGGTATGCGAACGTACATCATGGTCTATTTGCACATAGCTACGTCTGCACAATGAAGTGGCTGCTTTTCTCAATGAAGTGACTCACATGTTGGGTGTAGCATAAGTTCTAAGTAACGTTGCACAAAAGCAGGAGTCTGTTTCACACTATTTGTTTAAACTGTGGATTTATATTCCTGCCTTTCTTCAAAGCTTGAACTAGGCTCATGCTTTCAGCAAATCACACTTTGGGAAAAAGTGTGACCCTTTGTGCTTTTCATGCTTAGGCCTTTAGTAAAAGAGTTTGTATGCTGGTGCTGCTTGTATATATGTTTTGAAGGTCTTGCTATGTGTAAATAGCCTTTTTGCAATTTTACTTTATAATAACATATGATCTCCTGCTACTTGCTGTTTGATTCCTTGTAATGGTTTTCTCATTCAAGGTATGAGCATGCCTATTGCACATGTGGAAGAAAGTTGGCAAATGGCTGAATTTTACAACAACAAGGTACTTCTTTATTTGTAGGAGGCCAGCAACCCAAACTGGAAACTTCATCTTCTATGCTTGTTATCTGTTGCTTTGAAGCTTAGGAAGAAAATTTGTTAACAGCAATGGATGCAGAACAAGGGTGCTCAATCTTCTTTTATTTCCATATTTTCATGTTTTTTTACCTCTTAAAAGAGTTGGTCAACTGTGTTGTTGTCATTGGTCAGATAAACCTCTCTTTTTTATGCAATTGACTTTTTCCCTGCAAATATATATATATATATATATATGTATATAACAGATTAAGAAACTTTATCCTGTTGAAAATTTGTGGTGACTAAGTGTTGGTTGTATCTTTTCATCTAACATTACCTGTGCAATTGATATGATCATACGTATGAGCAAAATGTCTAGTTGATTGGTATTGAAATATGTATTGTAAATACCAGGTACTTGTGGAGTACAGAAACAAAGATCCAAACCATGTTGAGTGGGCCAAAGCATTGAAGGAGCTGTATTTA
>JBBYHM010000015.1:1131333-1144362 GCA_038381775.1 Adansonia rubrostipa
CAAAACATGTTGCTAAATTGAAGTGAATGGTCATTTTGATTGTTTGGACAGATATGCAACCCCTTGAGTACTGCATGATGATAGAAATTATCAACTCATTCATTTGTAGATCACTTGTCATACTGCCAATTATAGATGATGTAGTCTATTTGAACTTAATTTCTAAGAAAATATACAGGTTTACTCATTGGATTGGACTCCAGAAAGGAATCGAATTGTCAGTGCATCCCAGGATGGACGCTTAATTGTGTGGAACGCTCTAACAAGCCAGAAAACTCATGCCATAAAGCTGCCTTGTGCATGGGTTATGACATGTGCTTTTTCTCCCACAGGTCAATCAGTTGCCTGTGGCGGTCTTGATAGTATGTGCTCTATTTTCAACTTGAATTCTCCCACTGACAGGGACGGAAACCTACCTGTATCAAAAACCCTTAGTGGGCATAAGGGCTATGTCTCCTGCTGTCAGTATGTTCCGGACGAAGACATTCACATTATTACCAGTTCTGGTGATCAGACCTGTGTTCTATGGGATATTACTACTGGCCTCAGAACATCCGTTTTTGGGGGAGAATTTCAATCAGGACATACTGCTGATGTGCTAAGGTATCTTAGTTTTTTTATGTTGGTTCAACCTTATGTGATTGTTGGCCTATTTTTAACCAAAATTGTTTCTCTGGTATCTTTACAAGATCATTCCAAATGTTTTTCTCTAGAAGTTAAAAAAAAATAGTGGACTTTGTCAATTGACCCCAATGGAAGTTGGTTTTTACCTATTTGGATTACCCCCTGAGTCCATTAATTCGCATTTATGGAGTGTTCGATATTTTTAATAAATGGCCTGCGGATATGAAGTTGATGCAGAAAACTTTCATCAATATAATGTTCATTGTACACTTATACTATTAACTACTGGTAATAACCTCGAGGAAACCTGAACCTCAATTTCTGTATTTAAAGTTGCATCTAGTTGATTTGTTCTCCTTTTATTAGTCATATGATGGACTCTATGACCAATGATAGTCATGTTTATAGAAACTTCTCATGAAAGATAATAAGTTCACTCTTATATTTTTCATGCTTTCAGTGTCTCAATTAATCGATCAAACTCAAGAATGTTTGTCTCTGGTTCATGTGATGCGACTGCCCGATTGTGGGATACTCGTGTTGCGAGTCGAGCAGTGCGTACATTTCATGGTCACGAGGGTGACGTTAACACCGTGAAGTTCTTTCCAGATGGCCATAGGTTTGGAACAGGATCAGATGATGGAACTTGCAGGTTGTTTGACATTAGAACCGGTCACCAATTGCAAGTGTATTATCAGCAGCACATTGATAATGAGGGTCCACATGTAACCTCCATTGCATTCTCCATTTCTGGAAGACTTCTCTTTGCTGGATACTCTAATGGGGATTGCTACGTATGGGACACTTTATTGGCAAAGGTAATAACTCAACCTCCACATCTTTCCAGCCCTTTGACTCAAGAACCTAAATTTGTTTTAATCTCTTCATAAAGCTATTTATGATGTTTTATTTTGGATTGCTTATTGGTTTACGTATAACTTTATTGTTTGTTGTGATAATGTCTCCCTGCTTGTCATCATGGTGGTATTCCCAGGCTTTTCTTTTGAACTGACTTTTCCACACATTTTGTTGGTGTCCACATTGGTCTAAATTGTACTGACATAGCCCTATATATAGAGTCAGTTACTTTGTTGACTTAGATGCTTAATAAACGTTTAAGTTGAAAGCATAAAGAATTTTTTCTAGTTTCCCTGATTTTCAGGTCAAATATGGTTTCTGCAAATGCATCATATGAAGTGTCAAATGTTGAGAGTTATAGACGATATAATTAATGAAGCCCTTTTGTCACCTGCGTCTGTCTTCTAGTTTTAGCCTTAAACTTTTGAGTTTCGGAACCATGTAGTTTGAACCTTTTTTTTTCTCCTCTCATTCTTTAAACTACTTCTGGTTATGGTTAGCTCAAATCATTTATTGATTTCGGTTCGGCATAAAGTAGGCAGTGATTCTAATTGCCTTCTCTTTTGTCAGGTTGTTTTGAATTTGGGGTCCCTTCAGAACTCACATGAGGCTCGAATTAGCTGTTTGGGTTTGTCGGCTGATGGTAGCGCCTTATGTACAGGCAGTTGGGATACAAACCTCAAGGTTAGTCTATGTAATGCATTTTATCAATCGCATTTGCAACTTGTAGAAATGAAAAACCAGCTGCATACTTGTTTTCTTCCGTTTCTTTCTTTTTCTCGACTGAATCTAATATGCTTTGGATTAATTGCAAAACAAAAATTCAAATTTTCTTCTGAAATGTGATAATTTATCGATCTTGATGTGGCAGATTTGGGCATTTGGAGGGCACAGAAGGGTGATTTGAGTCCTAAGACCAGAAACCATTTCCATATTGCCAGTTCTCTCCATCTCAGGTTAGGCAGGCAGCCATTCTTCCAAATTCAGTCCTTCCCTGCGTTATCATATTTGGAAGATTCATGTCCATTTTCAAATTTTCAAATTTTCAATCATGTTCATGGTTTAGGGAACCCTCATCTGGCGCTGTTGCTTGTAAGTTGTAAACTTCCATGTTGAAAAGCCAATTGGATTAGTGCATAAAGAAATATTAAAAAAAAAGGGACTTGTATTGGAAGAGAGGTTCATTTGCATTTTCTTAGCTTTGTCTGATTGTGATAAAATTTTATTTTGTGTAATGTAACATTTGTGTTTATAGATTAGTGAGTCAATGCTTTGAATTAAATTTCTGCTTTGCTTTCTATATCCTTAGCAGGCTTGCTTTCTATATGCTTTGAGTCAATGCTTTTTTCTTTCTTTCTTTTGGAACTCTTCCAAAGCCCTTTTCCTTAATTTTGATGGAATCCCCGGTATTGGCAAAAAAATTCAACTTGATTCCACAAACTATTATATACACCTCTGTATATTGCCCTATTATTAAACTAATAATACTTGTCTACACCTCTTTTGTACCCCCCCCCCCCCCAAAAAAAAAAGGAGTTAACGGCTGTGATTAAATTTTTAATTCAATGATTAATATCAAGTCTTGGTAAACTCTTGGTAACCTCAACTGTTAAAAAATAATTAATTTTTTTAAAGAAGATAAAGTAAAAATTCAATCGCATGCATCTAAATCTACATGGGGATCGGGGCAATTATTTATGAGGCAGCTTCAGCAACATAATTTGATCTCTCCAACCATCAAAACTAATTGGAAGTCGAACTTCATATCAGCAAATACACAAGGTTCTTTAAGTTCAAATTTGGCATAATATAATTAATACAAAATTTTTTTAATTCAATAAAAGTAATACATTAAATGTCAAATTTTATTTGAAAAATGATAAATAATTCATAACTAGTGCCGACAGATATGTTAACCGCACCCTAGTATTTATTAATGCTGATTATTTTATCGCTCGTACAAAATTACCAAACCTTCTTTACAACAAGAACAAGCAATACCTCAAAAAAAAAATAATAATAAAGCAAAGCTTGATCCTCTACACTTGAATCCCACAGAAGAATTTTGTAAAAAGTAAAAATAATAATAATAATAATAATAAAATCCCTACTATGAGCTGGCTTGCATGATACACAGTATTATTGCCAGATTAACGCAGATGAGCTGACCAATGACGATATACATGTATGCGAAAACCGAGAATACGGTGCATGCAATTCTTTCGACAAAGCTCATCTGGTCTGCCTTTGGAACTCAAATAAAACCACCCAAAAAAAAAAAAGTATAGAAGCCAGATTGGGGCAAAACAAAAAGAACAAACAATTGACAATCTACCCGCTAGCAACAATCTCATGAATGGCATCACTGACAGTTTCATCCTCAGACCTAACAGCAAGTTTCATTGCTACATCCTTTGGACCGTCAATTCCAAATTGCAACCGCACAAGCACCTTCACATTGCCTATGTAAACTCCAGATAGAAGACAAGTGTGTGACCTTGAATTTGGAGCCACAACATCCGTGCCCTGCCCACCACCAGAAAAGTAAACAAATTAAAAAAAATATCATCAAATCACGAATTGCCGTACATCATCACAAGGCAGTTAAGTACTATTAAAGGTTAAATAAATTATATTATAGAGCAAAACAAAAGAAAAAAAAAGGGCACTTACCTCACAGGGTTGCATGCCAAGAAGATTAATGACAGCATTAACAGCTTCAGCCAGGCTATCCCTTGGGCCAAGGCCATATTCATCTACGCGCTCACAATCTGCACCCATGCTTTCCCATGCATTCCTGAAATTAGAGACACCCACCTTCAACATGTAATCAGCTGCAACAACTTCAAGCTCCTCCAGTTGGTACTCATCCTCTACTCCATCCTCCTCAACCTCACCAGTACTGGGATCAACCTAGCATAACCAATGCAAGCCTGAGATAGGAAAACCACCTAAAAATGTCCAAGTTCATTATGGAAAACATACTCTCCTTAGTTTACTGCTGGAAGTTAAAACTTCCTCAATTCATTCCAAAAGGGATAGAGAGGGAGGTGGGGAGGTTAATGAGATTTCTTCGCAAAACATATTATCATTCAGAACCAATGTGAAGTTTTAAACTTGATATGTGGTCTTTGCAAAATGTATTATCATAACAGAACCAATTTAAAACCTGAAGCTTGGCAATTGCACATTCAAATAGTGGAGCGTTATAAAAAGCCACACATTCTGCCAGATGAAAAAAGAAGAGAAAAAAAATCATACCTCTTTTACGGTGAACCTCAGCATATTTGAAAACTTTCCAACAGCTGGGACCCCCTCTGGCTTCTCAAAAGCCACAAATGTCTGCCCTGGTGAATCATATGGAAGTGATCTTAAAGGCTTTGAAGCTACTTCAGCAAATTCCTCAGCCTCTGAAGCATCCACAATAACAGTGACCTGGTAACAGGCAGATTGAGTTATCAAAATAGTCTATCACATGTTTTAAGTACTTCCTACATGCTTTATGCAATTTGGTCATTACATTCTCCAATAATTGCTCCGGAATGGTATTGGTGCAGTTGTACTGAAACACAACATGACCATCAAAAATATGTTTGACAACATTAACTGCATATTCTGTTTCTGCTTCTGTCAGCTCCACAGGTGCAGAGGACTGGCCAATAAAAATTGGAAACAAGTCATTACTAAGTTCAAAATCGGAATAATGCCTAACTCATTAGATGCATGGAACAAACAAGGCAAACTCAATGGAAAACCTTGAAAAGCTTGCCGAAGCTTGCAAACTCGGGAATTGATGAGAGCAGCTTCTCATAAGCATCAACAGTTGATGGAGGGCCAGTAGGAGGAGCACCAAGACCAGTTGGCTTTTTACCTGGTGCTTTCTTCTCAGCAAGTGGCTGAGTCTTGACCTCCTTTGGCACAGAATCAATGTCAAAAGGCTCTTCTGATGGCTCCTGTACCCAAATTAAACACATGAAATCATGACCTGAAAAGCAGAAAAAATGCAACAGAAATTTAGAAACTTACATAATTTTTCAAACTGTTCTCCAAGTTAACCAGAGGGATATCTAGTGAACCAAAGAGAAACTCCTTTACATCTTCACCAGTTTCAACAACTGCACCATCACCACCAAGTGTATTAAGATACAGTGTAGCCCTGTCACGAACCTACAACAAAAGATTTAAAAACCTTAAATTATTTGAATATTAAGAGAAAAAAAAAACCAGCATGTTTGACTTCCCAGAGCATGGATTAATTAACAATGCAACAAAAATAAATAACAAATAATGGGACAATAATGCATGCATCAACATATAATACAACTGAACAAATACAAACCAAAAAAAAAAAAAAGCATGTGCAAACAGTAAAAAAGGACATTAGTCATGATAAACTGACCTCATCATCATTGTCAAAGAGACAGCGTCTTAAGAGAACAAATATGCGGGGCTGCAAAAGAGGGTAGAGCAAGATTTTTCAGTTTAAATAGGTGAACAATGAGTTGAAGGATGAGATTACATCAGAAAAATGAAAGAGAATGATTAATAATTCATACCTTCAATGAATCAACCATAGCACCGAATTTTGCTAGGGTGCTCACTGCACCAGCCCTGACAGTGGCATTCTCAAGATGCACACGGTTGTAAATGTAACGTATATATTTGCTTGGGTCAGAGGTTTTTGGGCCTTCGATCCCCAGAAAATGAAGTATCTATAATACAATGCAGAGAAAATTTTAATAGAAGTCAAAGATGGGAGAAAAATGATAAAAAAATTAAGAGCATGACAGAGGTGATACAAGATAACGGATGAAAATGCTACCTGTGTGGAGAGATATGTGAATTCACAATCTTCAATGAACTCACACAAATGCAGCAATCCACTCTCCTTTGCTTCAGGGATATCTCTGATTAGAATCACAATTGAATCCACAATGGCCTTTTTGTACTCAAATCCACCTTCTTCCCTTAGAATATTGCTTAAGAAATTCATCCTGAAGATAACAATGGATAAAGAGCACTTTAAGGCACTAGAAGAGAAGCATTTACTGAAAAGCCTGCTGATCAATAATGCAAAGCCAAGTATTCCTCACAGAGATCTGTGCTTCAATGGAAACTTTAAGCATAGTGATCTTATGGCTTCCACAACAACAATTTTGAATTCATCAGCAATATCAGACATAAAATTAGTTATCTGCTTCATCAGGCGATCCACACTGGACTCATTTCCAGTCTTGAGAAGGGTGGTGATTGCCAGTGTTGCAATGCTTCTATTTTGGTCAGAAATTAAACTCTCCATGTCAATATTGCAGTTAGTGACAGCAGTTGGATGACTCATTGCAACCTAAAAGAAATAAAGTTACATGCTCAGAAATCAGAATGCAGAAAAAAATACATGCGTCTGGATTACAAAGAAACAACAATCTTTTATGATGAAGAAGAGATTATATGTTTTCGCTAAACAATACAGTAACACTGTAACAGAACTCTCAACAAGCTCTATTAGCATGTTTGAACTTCTGCAATTTGCAGAATAAACTACCCTAGCCCCTCCTGCTAAAGTGCTTGGCTATCATTTTCTTGAACCAACAATAGATCTAATAATAGCGTGATATATTACTTAGCAAAGGAAAATAAATCAACCTTGTTCAGTGTACGAACTGCAGCAAATCTCAGCACTGGCTTAGAAGAGCTTAAAAAAAGCTGAAGAACTGTAATTGCTGGTGTCAATTCTCGGCTTGTCACACCATTGAGCTCTGTGATCGCTCGAGCAGCCTCAAAAATCACCATCTCAGACTTGTGGCGCAGACAGCCCTCAAGAAAATCATAAAAAGGGCGATCCCCTGTTTGAGTGTTATTGGCTGACTCACGAATTACCTGCCGACTCAAAAATTGCATAATAATAGTGCTTATGAACAAAAAGGTTGGAGAAAGGGCAAAGATATTTTGGAGATGGTGAGTACCTGACTAGTATAACGTATCAATAGGCATTGGGCTAAAGGTGAGCGGACGCTTCCCTTAGTCAAACTACTAACCAGCTTATTAACAGCTAGTCGATCATTTTGCCGTATCTGCAAGTATGAAATCACAAACATTAATCATAGATATGACTCAATTCAAAACTGAAAAGATCAATCTAACAACCATCGCCCCAAATCCAATCATGCATATAGACAGAAATGCAAGCATGCAAAAGTACTATGGATGTGTACTGCATGAAATTACCATGCTTTCCTTTGTCACATATATTTTAGTTCCCACTTGATGCAGATAATCTATAAGTACTGTTCTAACTAGGATAATGAGCTAAGCATGCAATGTGTTAAAATCCGGTAACAAGGAAACCCACAAGCTGATCAAATTAGTCGGAAGAAGCAAAAAATCTTGACAAGCTCTGTACCACAACCTATCTTAAGGAAAACTCTTCTCTTAAACACAAGACTTAAATCAGTTAACAAGTTAGACTTGAATCTAGCAACCGCATTCAACTACCAAATAAAACCCCAAAGCTTTCCAAACAATGGATGTTACATACCTGGTGGAGCAATGCTAGTGCATGAAACTGCACAAGGGCTGCTCTTGATTGAACAGCTTCTTGAACCTCATTACTCCACCTTTTCACAATCTCAGGGTTTGTCTGCGAAAATATTATAATACGTTAACGAATCATCACAGTTTTGATAATTAATTAAAAAACTATATAAAAAACCAACCCTAAGATAAAACCATTACCTGCAGTAAGTGGATACCACTGACTAAGGCTGCACTAGCAACAACGGGATTTTTGTCAACAATTGCCTGTTTCAAGTATCTTTCGATCTGGGTTAGAAGAGTTCCATCTGTTATCCGACAAAGTACACGAATAGCATTTGCTCGATACATATCAGTCTTGCTAGTCATGTCCTTCATGAGAGAGCTTGTGACGATAATAACCTATCATCAACAAGAATAAGGATTAATTAGTATCTAAATTTGCAGACATGCATGCACACAAACAAAATAGTTATTCAATAATCATGGAAAATTCAAGACTTATAACCTCATCTGCTGATGGGGATAGCTCCTTTATCATCACATAGACCATTCTCCTCAAACCTATATCCCTTGATTGGAAGAGCTTTGTCACAGCAAAGAAAACTTCCGTGGCTTCAACCTATCCATATAACACAAAAAAATCGTCTTTCAACAAGGGAAATTTTCATCACAATAAAGCACATTTCCTTCAGTATACATACTGCAGTAGAAATCCAGAGAATGGAGGTCAATTGTAATTCAACACACAGAAAAAGAAAATGGATCTAATCCTTTCCAGTACAATCAGAAAGAAAAACTGACCTTAGTGAACGTTTCTCCTTGGTTCAATAGATAAAGAAGCTTTGTAATAACCTACATAAAAATTTTATAAACAAAAATTCCTCTACAAAATGAAAAGGCAATCGCGGAAAATAGAAAATCAAGATAGCTTGAAAGCAGAAACCTGAGAGCATCTTCGAGGATCAAGCTGAGGGTCATTGAAAACCCTAGCTTCTTGTAGAACGGCAGCCTTTTCAATCCCCAAAAATGGAGAGTAATCCGCTGTTTAACAAACAATATTACAAAATTAACAATAAAAAGAACCTTCTATGAACACCTAAACAGCTAGAAGAACTCCACATCACTACAAATAGAATTCGAAGAAAAATAGATACATAAAGCCGCGAGATCCACATCAAATAAACTAAAATCACACACATCCATCGAAACTAACAAGCTACATTGTCCTTTCAGAAAGCTAGGGGAGCAAGATTATACATAAGATCAACAAGAAGTAAACAAAATTCCACTGAAACTAAGCCGTAATCCCTCGAAATGAGATCTATAAATCACGCAATGCATCTCTAAATCAATCGAAATAAATAAAAAAACGCACAGATCTAGACGCTAACAACTAATCTAACCACTCGCAAGTAAGATTTACGATTAATTAAACATGAAATGAACAATAATTCTGAATAAAAAAAATACATAGAAAACGGTGAAAAAAGTGGATTGAAGATGAATCGAAGAAAATAAAAATTGAATTTACCTTCATCGTCGTGATCGTCGTCTTTCTTCACCAAAGGCTGTGCCATCACTAATTGACAATTTGAATCTTAAAGATCTAAGCCGAGATATATAAAGATACTTGCGACTGAGTCTTTTTCCCTCTTTATCTCTTCTCGCTTGCTCTCTTCTATGCTTTTAACGCATTGGTTTTCAAGACGGGGTGGCGGGGCTTAGAGCATAAGAAAGTGATTTGGAAGACGGGTGGAGATCTGGTGGATCTGGTAGTATTTGTACACCCAGTGTTGATGTTGTTTGGCTAATAGAAATACGCCACTTGAATGAAATTAGAATGAGTTGAACTACGAAATTATTCCTGGGTATTATAATTTCAGAAATCAGGAGGTAGATGCGGAAAACGATGTTTGTTACCGTTGACGGTGAATTTGTTTAAATGACTGAAATGTCCTCGTATCTTTTTGGTGTATTTTTCCTGCGTAAATCTTAGTCACCTTATTAAAAAATATAATTACGAAAAAAAATTATCTAAATTATATTAAAAATTATCTTGTTATATAAAAAATTATAAAACTCATATTAAAACTTAAAATTATATAAAAATTTATTAAAATTATATTTAAAATTATTAAAATAATATAAAAAATTATATTATATCTTACGCAAATATTATATATTTATATCAAAATTATTGTCAATGTAATGGAAGGTGCCTGTGTAGCTTACAAAGAGATCTTTAGTATATTTGGAGATCATCCTACGACATAGATAAAAAAATAATTTTAATGGATCATTAAACTCTTTTCATCCACATATCATATCAAAGTATTGCAACAGAAAAAACTACAAAATTCAATCTAATTTATCGTTAGTTAACATATTGATTAATTGTGTCATCGAATATGATAATGGATTCATGTCTGAAAATCAGGTCTACAGGCCAGCGTCCAAAAGGAAAAAACACCGAATTTATCTTCTCCAATTTGCCACTTAATCCCGTACCAAGGAGCGAAGTAACTGCATTAATTGATTTATATAGGAAACTCATTAAAATATACTTCGTATCATATGTGTAGTGTAAGCCACCCCGAAAGCATGTGGATTCAAAGAATGAACCAATTTTGCTTTTTAATGGGTTAATTTTTTTAAATGCTGAGATATAAGTAATATCACATACTTCAATTATATTAATAAAAAATTAATATATTATAATTATTAAATTTAAATTAATATGTGTGACGAAAATTAAAATTTAAATATTAAATTGCTGTATAATTCAGATATCAATATATATATATATATATATTGACCCAAAACAAATGTAATTCTAATATATATTGAACTTGAAGACGGTACTTAAAAGAAAACATTGCCAGAATTTTGTTGTAAAAAAATACAAAAAGATTTCACCCTAAATGGACAATGAAACTAAAAATCAGAAATGTGCGCGCTCCAACAAACTGAGCTCCTTGGCAAGATTTCCGTTACCGTGACTGTACTCTACATAAATGACAGACCAATCAACACACCAACACCGAAATCAGTTTCGGATGGGACACTCACGTTGAACGAAACAGCAATCAAACGAAGTTGTCACACAAATTCCTCCCCAGTCCCTGACACGTCCATTACAACAAAAATTTAAAATATAAATATAAAAATACCCAATTACAGGTCAATCCAGCTTTTCCATTATTTATAAGAGAGAAGAAGAAAAGGCAAAAATAAAAGGAGAAACTTTGAAAAAAACGCTAGTAAGTTCAGCCAATTTTCCCACCGATTTTCCTGTTAGACAAACAAGTCCACGAGCCCCTCACTCTCTCTCTTCTAGATATAGAAAACTTTCGTTTTTCCTTTCTCGTGATCTATACATCTGCCGATTCCTTAGTGCTTCTAACGATGCCGTCTCGCCGTAGAACCCTCTTGAAGGTCATCATCCTCGGCGACAGCGGGTTAGTTGTCTTTTTTTAATAAGAAAAAAACCTATCGGTATATTTATGCGTATACATACACATGTTTTGTTTCTTTTTTGAAAGAAAATCTAGGGTTCCGTTTAGATATTTCGAGATCTTTCGATTTGAATCACTGTTCTTGTTTGTTGTTAGTCTCTAGTTAATTTCACCTGTGATTTTCTTTAGAATTATTATTATTATTATTATTTTTTGAAATCCAATGTTTATGATTGTGATTGATCTTTGATTTGCAGGGTTGGGAAGACGTCTTTGATGAATCAGTATCCTGCAGCAGTCGTTTTTCTAATTATTAAAATAATTGGAGTCGTATTTATTATTAGTTAATTTTAATTATTATTACTATGAGTTATGGTTTTGTTTGCCTTTACATTTTGCTTTTAGATATGTAAATAAGAAGTTTAGCAATCAGTATAAGGCGACAATCGGGGCTGATTTTTTGACAAAGGAAGTTCAGTTTGAGGATAGGCTCTTTACCTTACAGGTTAGATTTCACTCTGAGCTCTATATGTGATTTAGTATAAAGTTAATGTATCCTTTGTTTTTTATTGTGCTTGAATATAAGCATTTAACATTTTGATGAGCTTGCTTCAGCTGTTGTGTTTGTTTTTTGGGATCTTAATTTCCAATTCTAAGTATGGTTGTTTTTGACAAAGAAGATGATTGATTTTTATCTCCAGCTCTTGGACCAAACTTTAGCTTTGATGAACTAGTGCTTAACTGGGATTTCTCAATTACGTTTAAGATCTCTAACAAATGCAATCTTACTTCGCACCATGGTCTTTATCAACTCTAAACAGCCGCTGGCACTTGTTGTTTTGCATTCTTTTAAAACTTCATGGCCCCTTTTTTCTCTAGTTATATTATTGACGAGGAGCAAAGTTGTGATGATTGACTAGGGAGTTATGTTGTTCCATTCTTTGATTGGACTTAGGCTGACCACTGCATGAATTTCGTCTTCATCAGGCAGGGTTCTGTGGTTTAGCATTGGACAAATTTATGGACCACTATTGAGTATTTATCTAGCAAATTGTAGCATTACATTCTAAAAGGATTCAGGTTTTATTTTAGCTTTCTTTGAGCTATTTCAGTAGCCACCTTGCTCAAAATTCATCTGCATTTTTTTATTTTTCCTAGATCTGGGATACTGCTGGCCAGGAAAGATTCCAGAGCCTTGGTGTTGCTTTCTACCGTGGTGCTGATTGCTGTGTTCTTGTATATGATGTCAACTCAATGAAATCATTTGATAACCTTAACAACTGGAGAGAAGAATTTCTTATTCAGGTATATATTCCGAACTTCTGAATGCTGCTGAAAACCATTAACCAACTCTCTGGGATTTATTCAGTAGAGAAATAATGATTTGATAAACCTTGCAGGCAAGCCCTTCGGATCCAGAGAATTTCCCATTTGTTGTTTTGGGAAACAAAATTGATGTGGATGGTGGAAACAGTAGAGTCGTATGTATTATTTTTAATGCTTTCTTCCAGTACAGTGTCATTAGATACTCTCTCTCTCTCTCTCTCTCTCTCTCTCT
>JBBYHM010000015.1:1162191-1175129 GCA_038381775.1 Adansonia rubrostipa
AGGATAATCAAAATTTTACAATTCCTTAACTAATAACTGAATAATTATTTTATTTAGCGTTTAATGAAACCAAATTTAATTAATATCAAATGAATGGCCCCTTTTTTTAAGATTTTGAACCAAGATGTGACCGTACTGTTGAGGTCGAAGAGAAGTCGGTATCTAACCACACATTGCCTAACAAAAAGAAGCCCAACCCATAGATGTCAGCGACGTCGTTTTACATGATCAGCACTCTGCTGTTGGCTCTCACAATATCAAGAAAAAAGATCCATTAAAAAAAAAAAAATAGGGGAACGTCGAAAGATGCTATTGCCGGTCAAAATCGGAAGCCCAGGGACACATTTTCAATATCCAACAACTATCGTGAGATAAACCCAGAAAAAAATTCTCAAAAAAAGAAACAGAGTAAACATAAAAAGAGAGAGAGAGAGATAGAGAGAGAGAGAGAGAGGGAATGAAATAAAGTGAGTTTGTTTCAACTGAAAGTTGTGGAATAGGGAGTGAGAGGGATATAAGCAAAAGAGGGAGAGAGAGAGAGAGAGAGAGAGAGAGAGAGAGAGAGAGAGATGGATCCAGAGCAAACGTTTATAAGGGTTCAAGAGCGATTTTCTCAGATATTAACGCCAAGAGTGAGAGTAGCTTTGGAATATATCTATCTCTTCATTGCTATTACTTCCTTTTGTATTCTTGTTGTTATGCATGCCAATTATGTTCAACAGGTAATTTCACTTCTGATATATTCTTGTCTTTTTTTTTTATTTGCCTGGTATTTATTTTTTAATTTGTCGGTGAGTTTTTGATTTTGGGTTTTCTTGGAAATTGTTTATTCGGATTATAACAGTTTAGATGATGTAATTTCAGAAAATTTTTTTTCTGGGTATTTGTAGTATTTGAAACTGTTTTAGGTGTAATTGATTTTTATACATTCTTTTAGTAGTTTCGTTCTGGTTTAGTGCCGTTCGTTATTATTTCAATTCATAAGGCCGTTTCTATTATTATCAAGGTTGAACTTGAGTAACTGATTTACTTGCACTTTTTTAATCATCAAAGTATGAAAGACTGTTTCCTTTACTTCTGAACGTTTGATCAACCTGTGTTAATTATAATCCATGAATGTGAGGATCAAACTCCCTTTAACATAGGTTTTTCAAATAATGTAAATAGTTGGAGATGGTTCTCTGACACAGTAGTGTGAGCAAAATTGTTAATATCTTCATGCGACCATGGTTATTTCCAAAGGAATTGAACTAGGATGTCAGTGGAGAGGAATGAAAAACATGTGATTTTTTTTCTGTTCTTTTTCTTTTTCTTAAATCTTGACATGTAAGGAAAACTTAAGTGAATTATGGTACTTTTTTTTGCATATGGAGCCTGGCTGTTCGAGTGAGCTCTCTGGAGTTGGGTTAAATGAAGTCCAACTTATTCAGATTAAGGTAAACTATCGGCTTTTCTTTTTGTAGCATATGATACCTATTCACTCGGACTTAGGTGCGAGTGTTGATAAGGGTATGTGTCCGACATGGTATGTTCATTTTTTTCTTAGTTGTCCATGTATTTGGATGGTCCTTGGAAGGTCATATCCTTGTATCCATGTCTGAATATGTATCAGACATGGGTACTTAAAGAAAAATGAAGAGTCGGAGCAGCGTAATATGATACATAAAGTTTCGAGGGAATGAGAGTTCTGTTTAATATCACACTATTGCACCTGAAACCTCAAATTTGTCCTTTATTGTAGATAACCAGTGCTGGCTTGTGGTCCCAAAATGAGTCTGAACCCGCTGTCGTAAATAATCCTGATTTGGAATCTGTAACTGAAAATGTAGAAGTTGCAAATGTTGGCGATGATGGGTCAGTTTTCTTGACAGCCAAGTCCTGGTTAAACTGGTTTGGTTCCAATGCTAGGAGGGGAAAAATGGCATTGAAGTTCTGGAAGACTGATGGTGAACCTATTGAGAAGCAAGCAGAAAGCTCTACCAACTGTGAAAGTTCTAAGCAAACTATTGACGATAAGACTTGTAAAATTGAGAAGGAGGTAACACACAGTGGTTTCTCTTTATCAGCAAAGCAGACATTTAAAGCAGCTGTCATTCACTTTGGAAAAAAGTGGTACAGACGTTTATCTTTCATTTGGAGACATGTAATTCAAATCTTTGGAAGTTTCCAGAAGTTATGGGTGAGTAAATAAGAATCTAAACGTGTGCTTTTTTCATGGTTTAAACTTCTGTTTGCTGAGTTAAACTTCTCTTTGCTGAGTTTGAACTTCTCAAGTGCAGAATATAACAGGTTTACATTTAAATCTTGATGTTCCTAAATGGTTGTGTATACTTCACCTCGACAACCTTAACTCATATGCAGGTAAATAACATCCTTCTTGCTACTTCTTTTGTTCTCTTGGTGTGTATTACGATTAGACATAGATACTTATGAATCCTTAGGTTTCTTGATGTGGAAAGATTTCGGTTCTTTCTTGTAAAGGTTTCTGTTTCTTGGTTTTCGATCATGAATATCAAATGACAATAGCTGGTGCCACTGCCATGTATGAATATCAAAGAAGAATCTTCTTTGCCTCTGTCTTGTCCATAATTTGATAACAGAATATGTTACCAAAACCTAAGAATATTTACTTAATTGCTTTCACATACACTTAAACGCGCATTTCTCTTTGTGTATATTTAACTAATTTGGCATATATTTTTGGTGTACTAGGGTCTGTAATACTTTTTATAATTTTAACAAAATTTTGTGCTATCGGTTTCAGTGCAATGGCTTGAGAAAAGAAGTAAAGCATTTGAACCAACTTATCTCTACACCATGGAAAAGGTATTTTCTCGCTGTCTGAAATTTCTATTATGTGTTGTTGAATCCTTGCTGCATCCAAAGATATATCAAGGTGTTGCGGATAAAAAATCAGACATCTTTTGAAGCTTAGTTTCTTACATTTTGATATAAAAATGCTACTGCTGCAGGGTTATTTCTTGCTGCCTGAAGTGGCTAAGTCTCAGCATAACATACGTACTATTAATATTAGCATATCAGCTCGACATCCCTGTTTTGGGAACAGGTTATATGTGCTGAACTTTACTATTTGCCACTGCCATTTTCGTCTTTCCTTCTGAGTTGCATTTATCAGCTTGTTCTCTATCTAAATGCTTTAAATAAACAAAATAAGGGAGCCATATATAAATGAATACCATCTTATTTTCAGGTGGCAGCAGCTTCTCATAAATAGATTCGTTGGGTATGACACTATTTTGATGAATACTTTATTGCATCAGCCTGGACAAGGTAATACTTTGTTATAGATGGTGCAGGATCACACTTTTCTTTTGTGGCTTTTGGAGTTTTTCACTAGGAGACGAAATGTTTTTGGGCAAGTTGTGTCACACAATATTTGATACAGTTCCTTGGAAGTCTCTGCCGATTTCATTTTAAGATTGTTTCCATGCTTGGTTTTCATTTTATTAGTCACTTAATATAGCAAAATTTTAATTTTTGCCTGTTTGTCTATACCATATCACACACAGTGGTTTAATACAAATTTTGTTGATGAAATATTAAGTACCATATCCTCCTTGGTTTAACTTCTATACGGACAACATCTTTGAGTGTAAATTTTCTTTATACATTCACTAATTTAAGTGACATCTCTCTAAAACGGTGTATTTCACATTAGCGCTGTTGGTGGTCATCTTGCTATTATTAGCAGACTTTCTGCACATCCTTCTAACCTTAGTGGTGGCTCTGATTGTACCTAAATGTCACCTTCGTAAATTGAATTCTAGCTGATTTTAGATATCCCGTATATAGCAATATTAGAGATGCTAAATATAGAATACGCATTAGGACGGTGGGCTTTATGCATTAATGGAATCATATTGATACATGTTAGTTGTTCTTTTTGCATCATTAGCTGTGAGATATTTTGTCACTCCATGTTCTTTACGCATGTTTGGAAACTGTATTGCAGGTTATCTTTATAATTTTCAGACAAAGGAGTTTTATAATCTTAGTTATGCACAAGCATTGCCAGATGGTTCTGCAAGATTTGGAGGTTTGTAATTTTAACTTCTTTTTCACATGTTAAGACTTTTTCTTGACGAGCTTGGTCATATCATCTAATTCTGCATGTAGTATGGCCCTATTTATTTTGCAATTAGGTAATCATCTTGTCCTTATTTTTCATGCTGTGCTTGGAATGGGTACTCTGACTTGTTCTGTTGTAAATGTGGTGTCCTTGGAATGGGTACTCTGACTTATGCTAAATGTAGCTATTCCATGTCTAAGCGTATTGTATTACGTCTCGGCCCATTTGCAGTTGAAGCTGCAAACTGTAATTTTGAGCACATACTTAAAAAACACAATAAAGATAGAAATAACAACAGTAGGAAACAAAGAGGTAGAAATGGAGAGAAAAATGAAGCTCAATCCTAATAAAATGGCTAAGATGATAATACGGGGTTGTCATATTTCATTTCTTTAATCTTGTTTTGTCACAAGTGAAATTTTCCTTGCGTAAGTTATGCATTTTTTTTATCTGGATTCAATGCAGACTACCTTGTCACCAAATGTGGTGTGCTCATGATGTCTTTGTTCGTATTTTTCACGACCACCATGTCAGTATCATTTACATTGAGGGAAACTCAGATTCGCATGTTGAGGTTCACAGGTTTGTTAAATTCCATCTTCTTTGCAGGGCATGTGACATGGTGCGAGCAACAAAGCAAAGTTTGTGCATCCTTAGGATTATGTTTATTCCATCATTTTTTGAAAAAGTTCATGTTTAAAAAATAGGTATCAATTTAGCACCACTAGAGTTTTGAAGAAATCAAGTTGGGTTAAGCTCTGTAGAATTTGTTGGCTTTTTTTCCTCGGAGTAGTCATTCAATTGGATTATTAATGGATGAATCCCTTGTTTAGAGTGAAGTGGTAGCTCTTTCATGTTGTCATAATGCATCATAATTCCTTCAAATGTGATTGGATCTCCTTTTCCCAAACTATTGCAGTGCAGCTTCAACACCATGCCCGACATAGGCTTCCGACATTTCAGTTGATATTTTCACATGTAATTGAATCGCTTGTATTTGTACCGGTGGGTATAAATCTTATCTCAACCTATCTCGAAGCCTTTTCTGATTTTAAGATAATCTCTTGGCTTTTCATATGAAGTTCCAAGTGTTTGCCGCTAGCCTTGTAGAATTTTATTGTTGTCTTGCAGATTATGATTGGCATCCTATTTTTTCTGTTCGAGTTCTATGATGATCAGCTATTGGCTTTCATGGTCCTAATTCTTGTCTGGTTGTGTGAATTATTTATACTGATCAGGTCTCTCTCTCTCTCTCTCTCTCTCTCTCAATTAGTAACTATTGGATTATGCATGTTTCTTAGGTAGGTAGGTTGTGAGTGTTGTTTTCTATTTGAGCAAAATTGCATGCTCAATCTCTCGTCTCTACATGTTAGAAGCCATCTCTCGCTAATGAGATTATCACTGTGGCTTCTTTTGCTTCTTGATCAGATTTGGGATAATAAATACAATATATGCTTTTGCATCAAATTAGTTTACTTTGTATTTTCTGATGCAAGACATATTTAATATGATTGTTTCTATCACTAAATTTGCAGTGTTCGGACACCAATATCTATGAAGTTCTTTCCCCGCTTCTTTTTGCTCTACTTTCTAGTTTTCCACATTTATTTCTTCTCCTATGCATATGGTATGATCCTAAACTGTTCATAGTATGACTTGCTTTGCCGGAAACCATTTATTTTATCTGAAGTCTATTTTTCTAATTTCTCCAGGTTTTTCATATTTGGCTCTCTCTACTACTGCAGCATTTATGCAGCATCTTATTCTCTACTTCTGGAATCGTTTCGAGGTAATGTTCATCAAAAAGTCTTGCAATTTCCCATTTTTATTTTATTTTATGATTTGAGTATCATTTTGAACTACTGTATTAGTAGCTACTATATTCAATAACCTTAGCCTTTAAACCGTTAATCACACGGGTTTTTCATTCTAAACTAAAAGTTCAAGTAATTAAGTTCCTTTTGATTACTCCTTTTGCCTTTTTCATGTGAATGCATACAATTGAATTATTTGTTTTAAATACATATCTTAACTTTTTTTTTTTTATATTTTACTAAATGTAATAGTAAATGTAATTTGTAACATAAGAACAAAAGATAAACAAAGAAAACCACAAATAAAAAGGTCTGAATCCTTAACAACCTATAATTTATATGTCACAAAAGTATAGAACCTTAAATCTTATATTTAATCAATGCAGGTAATATTATTGAATATATTTAAGAAAATCACGAAAGGTGGCAATATACTCATAGACAACTAAAATTGGATTAAGAGGGAACTACCTAAAGTTCAATCTTCACAATCCAATATAATGAAAATATTTATGATTAGGAGTTTATCATTCCCACTAATCATAGTAATTAATTGATGAATAACTAATATAGAGCGTCAAGAGGCAACTATAAATTTAATTAGAAGCAATCTATTTAAGGAAGACATAAGGGCAAGACAAAGGGTTATGTATTCAATGCTTGATGCTTCACCGATTTATATTATACCTCCATTGCTGTACCTGATGTGGAAATGTCATGTTGTCAAAACATTGTAACAGATGTTTGTTATTTTTGCCTTGAATCCATCGTTTTGCTTGTGTCAAATACTTGACATCTTCTCGATCGTTAACATGCTTACCAAATTTAGATTTTCCCTTCTCACCAATCAGCCACTGCTTGCCTCCTCTTTCTTGCCTTTCTGCTAGATTCTGTCTAGATTCTAATCTTAATTGCATAAAATTACTTAAAACTCAAGCCCAAGAATTAAACCCCAAATTTAAGAAGAGTTCATGAAAGGAAATAACAGTCTATAGCCTCTAGCATACCTACGAAAACAACCTCACCAACAAATACACAGACCTAGACACTTATCAACTATGTTGCTCAGCTCTTAATTTTTTTTTTTTTGAAGATGCATGTCCAACAAATATCCGGACATGGGTATGGAGATATGACCTTACAAATACGTGGGAAAACTTAGGAAAATTGAACGTACCCGTATCAGACACATGCTCGTATCCGACATTCTCACCTGAGACCGAGTAGCATAGCTTATCAATAACCTATTTCACCCACAAATACCCAAAGTCAAACAACTAGGCATGAACAATTTCAACAAATCAGAGAACAATAAAGCCAGAAATGGTTATGTGAGATTTCAGGGAGTTAAAAATGGTGAAATGCAAGTTAAAGTAAGCGAGTTAGAGGCACTGAAAGGGTACAGATAGTAGAGGGTAGGGTTTGAAAGAGAAACATTGGCGATTGTGAAGAGATTCAGGTAGTATGTTGAGTGTGAGAATGTGATGACGTAGAGTGAAGGATAGTGAGAGTTGTATTTTTGTGAGAGAATGAAGCAGATAAATGAAGGAATGAAGAGGGAGAGAAACAGAGGAAAAAGAACAATGTATTTTTCTATGACGTTGCCGTGACAGGTTGGATTAGGGAGGTGTTGCAGATTGGTCGGGGCAACTACTATTTGCCTCTATTGGCTCAAGACGTATTTATAGTTATTTGGAAGGTCCTTGTGTCAATTTTTTGATTGCTTGTTTTTTTTTAACCACTTTTCCTTTCGAGGTTTAGGGCATTGAACAAATATGGGAAAGATATATATGACATTAATTCATTCTACGATTTTAAGTTTGAAAATTAATGAAATGAAAAAAAAAATGGTCTTGTCAGATAATGAGACTATCTGCATTGGATGTATTAATATTTATGGTTATTCCTATATTAGATTATGTTAGATAGAAGTATGTTAATGTGACACAACTAGCCAGTTGGAGAAAAGAACTAATTTCCCGTTTTTATTATATGAAAATCAATATTGTACATTTGTAGCTCTTATACACATGTTGCACTACTTCTAGGTGCCGGCACTTCAACGGTTTATGCAAAATCGGCGGTCTCAGCTTCAGCAACATCCAGATTTCCATATCACCTCCTCTACTATACTTGCTTCTACTCTACACATTACAAGATTGAACACCAGGAATCCAGGCCTGGTTAATACAGATCCAACCACTGGGTCAGGGTTGAGAACTGGATCTGACCAAGCAGCGCCAGCAAATGGAGCCGGAGAAGCTGCTGGACCTCAAGGACACTCAGGAAATGACAACATGGGGCAGAGTGGCAACTCTATGCAGATTCCAGGACAACCTGAGCAACAGCAAGCTGAAGCCGGTCCTAATCCTGGGACTATGAGTTCATTCAGTTCGCTGTTATTATGGATCCTGGGAGGTGCTTCATCTGAAGGTCTTAATTCATTTCTTTCCATATTTAGAGATGTGAGAGAACAAGGGCAGGTTTATAACGGCTCTCCTACGCGTGAAAATCGTCCAACGGAGAACGTCCAATAGCCGGTGGCACTGGGCTAGGGCTTTTCATCTGGAGGTCTGAATTCTTATTACTTTCCATGCTTAAAGATGTGAGAGAGAACAAAAGCAGGTTTATACGGACTCCCCTAGGCGTCAAAGCCATGCAATGCAGAACGTTCCAATAGCCAGTGGCACTTTTGAAAGCGATGGAGGTGGGAGATTTAGTGTTATATGTTTGTATAGCTAATGTTATGATCATATACATAGCAAAGATGGAACTTCCATAATTGTATGGTACAACAAAAACCAATATGTCACTGATCGACACTTTCCATATTCACCTAGGAAAATTGTAAAATGAAAGGAGAAATGGAATACTATGGGATTCAAATTTTCGCTACAACTTAGAGGAAATTTGCATTTCGTATGTCCTAGTCTGGAATAGTTATTCGGTGGGGGTGTTGAATGATTATTTTGAAGTTTTACAGAGTGAGGATGAAATTGGTTATTTATAAAATAAGTATTTAGCTAATCAAAAGATCGTATTATTGTAGTATGTTAAATCATCTGTAATGAAATAATTATTACTGTGAAACAAATAAGTAGTAAAGTAATTATTGTGTTAAAGTTTAAAAATATTGGCTTTTGCATGGGGAAAAATTTTGAAAGAGTTGTACTTCGTTACATCATGGGGAAGTTAATTGATTAATGAATGAGATTCCGGAATGACATAAATGCAATGAATAATAATAATAGTAATAATAACATTTAAACATTTGATTAAATTTGATGCTATGTATTAAATGATTTATCAAATGAATAAAATTTTATTAAAATATTAAATTTAAATAATATTTAAATTATAAAATAAGAATATATATTATTTTTATTTAAAGCATGCAATAAAAATAAAATTACCAATTATCATATAAATTTGAAAATAAATGCACGCTGACCACATAATTTCCTTGTTATTTTAAAACACTATTTTTTTTTTAATCTTTTTCATCATATTATCTGAGTGTCCTAAAATCTAGTTTTACATTGTCTATACGTGTTCAGAAACTTCTGATTTACCACATTCAATTACAGCTGGAAACTTCAGTGACTTGAGTTTTACGTCCGAGTTCCAAACTCGACGGTTAAAGAGGCGGTTGAAATTCCCCTCCCCCCCCCCCCCTTTAAGCATTTCCACTTTCCAGCCGGCATCCGGTGCAAGAAACGAAGGAATGACGATTGCGAACGCGACGGCAACGCCTTGCGTGGTTCACTTGGTTGGCGGTTCCACCTTTCTGCTTCAATACTTCAGAGCCGCTCCTCTTCTTTACCGAAACGCCGCGTTTTGGACCAAGAAGAGTACCAAGAATAAGCTCTCATCGAGAAAAACTTTATCTCCAATCGCCGCTTTACCTTTCGAGCTCTCCCCTCCCCCTATCGATCAGGATTTCCTAGTATAGCCTCCCCCTCTTCCCCACCCTCTTTTAATCCTGCGAAACAATTATGGTTCTGGGAATTTAATTTTGACTCTTTTACAGGAATCAGTTACAGCTGAAGGAGCAAAGGTTTCAGAGGAAGGGGTAATAGAAACGTTTGACAATGATGATGAAGCTTTGGATGCATTCGATAATGGAGTGGTGGTAAGATTCTACGTTTAAATTCGATGTCTTCAGTCTCTTACCAGTACTTTTCATTATATCCTCGTTTTTGATTTGAGGAATCTTTTAGGTTATGGACCTTTCACATTTTGGAAGGATAAGAGGTATGTACCTCTGCTTATTTCCTACTTCACTTAATGTGAGGTTTACTTACTATGATTTGTTCTTAATGAAATTTACATATATTGGATTGAACTGAATTGTTAAAGTCAGTGGAGATGACCGGATTCATTTTCTTCACAACCAAACCACTGCCAATTTTGAATGTCTTAGTGAAGGGCAGGTGTGTTTTTCTTGGGGAGTACTAGATAGATCTAACTTTTTTTTTTTCTTGCTTGTTGATTTGGTTCAAATTGATTGGATTTTGTTAAATGAAATTCTTAGGGATGTGATACAGTTTTCGTTACGCCAACAGCGAGGACAATTGACATTGCTTATGCATGGATTATGGTAGTCTTCTTTACTATTTCTAAACGATCTTTCATTTGCGTTTTTAGCAATGGATTGATTGCAGTTCATTTGTTTCACTTACTAGACATTTGTTTATGTTCACAGAAAAAGGCAGTTGTTTTGATGGTTTCACCAGAGACCTGTGGAAACATAACTGAAATGCTTAATAAGTCAGTGCATCAGTCTCCTGGAGATCCTTCCCTTCGTTTGTCAAGAAAAAAAAAGGAAAAAAAGTAGAAAGCTAGGTCCATGGTACTAAGCCTTTCTTATGCAGGTACATATTTTTTGCTGATAAGGTAGAGATTCAAGATATCACCAAGCAAACTTGCTTATTTGCTCTAGCAGGACCAAAAAGCTCCCAAGTACGGAATTTTGTATAAATTGTTATTCTTCCATGGTATTGCTCTTTTTGTTGGTTTTAATTTGATAATCTTAATGATTTTAGTTGTAATGTGCAAACAGGTGATGGCCAGTTTGAATCTGAGCAATCTTATTGGACAACCCTATGGCACAAATCGTCATTATAGCGTAAGATATCCAGTATCAAGTTGTAAATGTTTATACATTTGGACTATTCTGTATTTTATATTTTGTTTTAGTATGAGGTAAGTTCTATACTCTAGTGTCAAAATATTACTTAGAATAAGAAAATAGTAAAAGTTTCAGGTGAATGGTATGCTTCTAACTGTTGAATGGTATTCTGTTTAATGTTTATTTTAGTGAATCAAAAATTAGATTGTTATCCAATTTCAGGTGAATGGGATGCCTCTGACTGTTGGGGTGGGAAACATCATTTCTGAAGGAGGTTTCTCTTTGTTGATGTCACCAGCAACAGCAGGATCAGTTTGGAAAGCTCTTCTATCTCAGGGTGCCATTCCGTTGGGTTTTAATGCTTGGGAAAAACTAAGGATTAGACAAGGTGGTAGTTCTTCATTTGTTGGTTTCTTATGGCTTACCCCGTTTACTTATTTCCTAATGCAGAATATCAAATTCTAGCATTTGCTTGGTGCACTTGTACTTGAGCATTTTGAGCATTTTTCACTATTCCTGTCAAATAGCAGTCTTGGAAAATAGTTATTGAATAGCTCTGTGTTTAATCAATCTACTACTCTTTTCTTCCCTGAATAATCCTAACGAGTTCTTGGGAAAATCTAACTTTATTTTGCAGGAAGACCAGCTCCTGGAAAGGAGCTCACTAATGAATTTAATGTTTTGGAGGCTGGTCTTTGGAACTCAATTTCTTTGAACAAGGGTAGCTAATCCTTACCATTGAATATCTGCTAAGAAAAATACAAAGGTGCTTTGTCTAACTCTGCCATCATTAGGCTGTTACAAGGGACAAGAGACAATATCAAGACTCATTACATATGATGGAGTTAAACAGAGACTATGGGGAATTCATTTGTCGGGACCGGCAGAACCTGGCAGCCCAATTACAGTTAACGGGAAAAAGGTTGTTGTCTGACTCTTTCCCTAAAGTGATCTGTAAGATTAAAATACATGTATATATTGACAATAAGAGGAATGGTTTATATATTAGGTACTTTGGGGGACTATTTACACAAAGCTGTTCTTTAAATTCCTGCAGATGGGAAAGCTGACAAGCTATACAACTGGAAGAAAAGAATCTAACCATTTTGCTTTAGGCTACATCAAGAGGCAAGCAGCTTCGGATGGAGACACTGTGATTGTTGGAGAAAATATTATTGGGACAGTGGTGCATGTTCCTTTTCTTTCTCGGCAATCGCCTCTGGTAAAGAAATCCAGTCCTTGAACTTAAACAGAAAATCATACAGATACAACTGTCACTTTGTGTAATGTGATATGCCATGAACATGTTAGTCTTTTTGTACACTTCTTTTTGTGAAAAAAGAGAATTGTTTACTGTAGCTCATCTTTGTGTTATGGTAGTCTCCGTATTTATAAAGAGTTGAAGACTTGCATCCTTTTTATTGTATATATTAGAATGATGGTAAATATGCAAATACCATTTTTGATGACATATCCTTAATCTGAGATTACATCTCTGACTATCTTGATCTTTTTTAGCCCTCCATGGCACAGCTCTAACAGTGTGCACTCCTGCATCTTTTTCAGCCTCTGTTATTTGGACTCGGGTTTAAGTATTAGATACTCGGTATGTTTAAACTTTTTGAAGTTTTTTTTCATATATTTAGGGAGTTTTTGGAAGGTTATATCTTTATATTCATGTATGAAAATGTGTCAGACACTGATACTTAAAAAAAATCGAATAGTCAAAGGAACATTGCTTTCAACTGGGTGAGGTTTTCTCAGGGCAGTGGATTGAGGGAATATAATAGGGAGTATTACTCCTCGTTGTTCTTGAAATAGGGAAAGGTGAGTTAAAACCATGCTATTACCTGCTTAATGAATAAAAAATTAATAATAATAAACATAAATCCATTCAATTATC
>JBBYHM010000015.1:1213539-1229181 GCA_038381775.1 Adansonia rubrostipa
AAAGAGAACTGGACTATGTAAGATAAACACATTGTTTACATTCAAGTTCTTTGAAACAAGTCATATAGAGTGTCAACCTTTCCTTCTTCTGCAATGCCTTCATTAACTTCTTCATCGATGGTGAGAGGCGATGATGGGTTAATATTTATAGACTCAGATAAGTATTCTGCCACCCTTGACGAGAATTCGCCTTTGGCGGAGTTCGAAGTCCTGAGAATGGCTTCCGCCTGTTCCGAGGATGTTATAGTTACCTGATTTAGTGACTCCATGGATGAACTTCTTGATAAAGTACCGGATGCAACTGTGATTTCATCCCTCTCATCATCGACTATCGATTCGAGTGAACACACAGATCTTGCAGTATGTGAGTGCAGAGATTCACGTTTAGACTTCTCTTTAACACGTTTGCACCAACTGTGAAGTGATTCTCTTACACTCTCAGCAACCAAAGCTTTCTTGCACCGCGATCCCATCTGAAAAGCATATTGGTGAAGCAAAATTATCGAAAAATAACAATGGAAAGAGGGGGCGAAGAACTTGCAAATTTAGTTGGAAAATATCTGATATTACACTAAAAGAGATGAATGCATTAAGGAATACTTGTCAAGTTCAGACAAGCAAACATGAAGATGCGTGGTACAATGTAATGAAGGAAAGAAAGCTCCGAGCGTTAAAGACGGGGGGAAAAACCTGTGTAACAATTACATTCAAAGGCACTGTGATATAGCTACACCAGAACTGAACAAGAACCCTGCACTTACCAAAATTATAATCACATTATAGTACTAAAAATATTTTCATGTTTTTCAGTAAAGAAGTTCTAGATGTTTATTAAATTTTTATTTCATATTGAAGATCTCTAAGTGGAAGAAAAAGGTACCCGGAAACCAATCGAAAGACTATCATAAGATGATTTTTCATGAAGCATGACCTTTGCTCAAATCCCCACTAAACAGATAAAGAATAGGAAAATTAGCCTGCTTAAAATACCAGAAAAGAAAGAAGAAAGTACTTCTGCAAATCTTACCAATGACCATACAAAGGTTGCCATCTCGAAGGCATTCTGAATGAACATAACGAGGAATAACATCATATATAGATACTAGTCCAGATCGAACATGAGAGATGATATATGTATAGGGTTTTTCACCTGAAAAATGATAAACTGTATCAACCTGAGTAATATCTCAGGTTTCCCGAACCAAAACAAATCATCGCGCGGTTTGACTTGGGCCCCGGTAGGTGGACCGGTCTGTTCCTTAATCTCGAGTGCTAATAAGGAAACAACATGCTGAAGTTTTGTCCCCACCAGCATTACAAGCTTTTGACATGTTAAACAATTTTGTTAAGACATACATTACATTAATCATTCCTCTTTCAATGATTAAAATCAATAAAAAATGTCTTATCTTTTTTCTGAAATAAATTTCTAGCAAGAGTCAGTGTACTTACAATAGCAGGGATGAAAGACAGCCAGAAGTAAATATTCAATCCTGAATCACATAAGGCAGAATAAAAAGGTAGGTAACTGAATATCAAATCCGGTTACATTAATAGGCAATCTTGAAATATTATTATCAATATGCGTCAACAGGCTTTTCTTTGTAACGAATCGAGTCCGGGAAGTTTTTCCTCTCCTAATCTGCCTTTGGTCAGCTTATGAACTTGGGGATCATAAAATGTAAAACTGAAACATATATACAAAGAAACAAAAAATAGTGTTATAAGTTGACTAGTTACCGTGGACATTTACAAAGATGCAAGCTATTGCATATCCCCAAAGTGGCCAGCTGCAAATCAAATACAATTTTATTACAATCAATTTCACTGAATATCTTTTCTCAAAGACCAATAAACTTTTGCTTGAACTTATGTTTTTCCATGGAATACTTTCCTTGATCATAGGTTCAAAATTGGAATCCAATTTGTATGAGCACTTACCTAATACCAAGCATGCCATGAAACTCATCCTCCATGCTTCGAACCATATATTTATGGAAATTATACGAAAGTGGTAGCTTGTGTTTCTGGAAAGTTAGTAGAAAGAAAAGGAGAACATATAACTTAACATTTATAAACAAGACCATCCAACATCGAACCGGCAAGTTAAGCAAAATAGGTAATAAAGGAAAAAAAGATACCCACAGTAATGAAACCGAGACGTAGTGCCAGGTAATCTGACTTCTTTATTGAGCTCTTAAATTGTCGTAGAAAGCAAAGCTGTATGTACAAACAAACCATGATGAGAGTTGGATTCTCAGATAACAGAATATTAAGCTTAGTTCCCAGACACATTTCAGCATTTTAAAGATTCAAACAAGAGCGCAAAAGTGATATAAAGATGAGAACATCAACAGACTTAGGAAAATGCAGAATATATAGTTGAGCATGAAAATCACCATCCAAATGAGAATTCGACTCCTGCTCCATGGATGAGATGTGTGATGGAAAACAAAGGTAGACTGTCGCCTCATCACTTTGTTTCTTTTTGCTATTCAAAAGGAAAAATCATAATTGGAAAAACTAGTTTTATTGAAAATATGTTGATAATATTGCTAAAAGAATACCAATGAAAAAGCAAAAAAGTTGTTTCAAGGAACTAGCATTGGGCTACCTTTATTATTATTTCGTTACATACCTTGCAAGTTTCCATCAGCCATGGAGCTGGCTTGGTTTTCCCATTTTCTCCAACTATAAATCTGCATATAAAATGATTGGTACGAACGTTCAAAGTCCTTAATCAAGCTGGTGAGCTACAGCCTTTCAATTAGTCTATTTCACGGCAAGAACACGGCAATATTTAATTTTCATGAAGAATTTGGAATTTCAGATTCTATCATACTTGCTATAACTTCTAGTTTTTTTGAAATACAATCAAGGATGAAAATAACGAGGTCTAATTTGCTCTCATCGTAAGTGGAAATGCCATCTAATTCGGTTCATTCGCCTGTTAAGTAGCTATAGTTGGTAAAAAAATCAAGTGATTAGAAAGATAGGGGCTGTACCTTGCTCATGGCCAAGCCAACTGCCAGGCAACTGTAGATGACATGAGTGATGCCGAGAACAAACAAAAACCGGTGGAGTTGCTCGAGACCTTCAAATGATACAAATGGTTCACGGCCCTGCATTCAACCATTTATCAATGAGAGAGCTAATTCACCGACACCGAAACAAAAATTAGATGAGTAGTAATTTACCTCACCGCATTGATTTGATGTATGAGTGTTTAGTCCTTTTGGAGGAATAACAGACTCATTTGGAAAAGATGAAGTACTTTCAAGCAACATATTCTTATTTATGCCATAATCCACTTCGGAGCAAATATAGAAGCGACTGGTGAAAAGAGAGGAATTTACACAAATCTCAGAGATCCCTCGCGCCCATTGCGCCAACAACAAGGATATTAGACCAAGCAGCATCAACTCTAACATGAAGAAAGAGGAAACAAAAGAAAAAAAAGAAATAGAAGTTCAGATTCTGATATCCTATCTCTAAACTCAGAACATTGTAAAGGAAACTACTCAAAAAGAGGTCACATAGAAGCCCAAATTATATAGCACAACTCTTCCCTTATCAAGGGATGATTTGAAACTGATGAATTACTTACTTACCTTCCTTAATCTTCTCCAAAGAAGCAAACAAAGCTTTCCTTCTTGTCTTCTTTAACCACTATACAGAACAAAATCAAAGTCAGGTAAACCGGCAAACTTCGAAAATGCACATAAAATAGACAGTGGAATAAAAGACCAGAGACTATATTCCTCATTTCATTTGCATTTTAATATTTATCGATAAACATAGCCCACAACGAGCCCCATCACTGGTTGTTTCCATTTACAAAGAATCCAATATCAATTGTTGAAAACTCTGCTTTCTATAATTTTCATTTACTTTTCTTCAGCAGTTTAGCTTCCTATAAACTTTTTTAACTAGCCAACAATTTTCAAGCAATCAAAGAGTGCATTGTTAGATATATTGGCCTATTGCAGTATTAGAAAGAGGGGAAAACCCAAAATAATATTTGACTTGGATTTCCTACTTGCCCAGGAAGCAAAATAGTGATGCCAAGTAAAAATGTGGATCACAGACTGATATTTTTCTAAAACTAGAAGCAAACCTTTTTCATTTAACCAGATTATTTTTATCAGCAAACAGGCACCAGCAAAGCATATTTGAAGAATAGCTAACCTCCCAAACTTATAAAAACCAAGCTAAACAATTTGTGGTTCAGCAGCCATAACCAGAGTTTCTTTCATGTTTCAAAAATTTTCTCAGAAACCAAACATATAATATAAATCTATAGTTGCCTTCCAAAACTGCTATATAGACCCCAAACTTAAATGAACCAAAAAAAAAAAAGGTTTCTTTCATTTCCCAAACTTTCTCAGAACTCAAAAATAGAGTTACAGAAAACTACTTTTTGCTTAATGCTTACCTTTCCAAATCTATAAATGGAACGTTCAACCAAAAAACAAACAAAAACCAAAACTGTAATGACAGAAGCAACAGTATAAGTTGGAGTCTCCGCTAAAGACCTTCCTTGCATTGTCATCTACAAAAACCTGAACTTTCTCACTTCATGCCAACACCAATTTTTTCTTTTGAAAAAAAGGAGAGCTTTGCAGAGGAAATGAAGAATCCAGTTGGCAGAAAAATGAAAGATCCAGGAAACAATGAAATGGGGGGAGTAATGTTAAGCTGTAAAGATTAATAATGGGTTGAAAGAAAGTGAAACGTTTTGTCAAAGGTCTTTATTAGTTGAGAGAACATGGGAAGTGTTTATAATATTAGTTTAACGTTTATAGATTTGTCCTTTGTTTATGATTTTGTAAACAGACCCACCTTCGTTTTGCATGGAAAATCGATGCAATTTCAATAATCTCTCCTTTTTTATGCTTCACCAAATCCGACCTACCCTCATCACATGGGAAAGGAGTCTTCTCTTTATTTTCTCTCTCTCTTTGAACTTCTGGGTGCTTTTGAAGATATTGGCTCCTTTATTTTTTTAATTTTTTAATTACATATGGCAAAAAAGACAAAGTAAATAATAAGCTCACGCATGCGGATTTCAGAAGAATCGAATAAAGGAAAATTTATTTATATTTTAGTTTTATTTTTCAAGGTCCTTGATGAATAGAAATGACTCCCAAAAAGTTATGTTCTTTAACGATTCTGAAAATGAATAACTTTCCGGACTTTGAAGATTTGGGTTGCATTAAACAGATATTCTGAACGTGAAAAGTTAAAACCCCAGGCTGCTTTACTACTTGTTGGCTGATTTTATTTAAATGGTACTTAATTTTGATAGTATTAGACCCTGGAGTTGAGTATTTTACCGCGATTGCTAGGAGATAAATATGAGAATGGTGTTAACACAGATGGTAAGTTCCTTTAACATAATAAAAATCCTGACCAACAAAGATATGATCGAGAAGGAAATCCTATGCCAAATCATTTAAGGAAATCCACTAATACAATCAGCAGGGATCTGTGCAAAGGGATGGATAGGAACTATAGGCCTCTACAAAATTACTGCCAGCTGCCGCCAATGAACTGCAGAAATTATGCTCATCCTGGAGGGAGTCATCGTCCGTACTTGGGCAGTTACATCCAAGGAGGGCAGGGAAATTATAATTCCCAAGAACTGAGGGACTTCTTTCAATAAGAGCAGAGGAGTTATGTGCCTCCTGAGCAAAGGGATTTCAGAGGAGATCATAGGAACTATGTTCACTAACAAGGTGAGAACTATGGGCAGGAACCAAGTTCCGGCTATGGATAGAATTTTGGGCAAGGTGCAAATCCTGGGCAAGGGGCAAATTCTGGCTATGGGCAGAATTCCAGCCAAGGAGCAAATCCCGGATTTGAACCAGAGTTACGGGCAAGGATGAAATAATGGTTTTGGTGAGAAAAATCAGCCAGGAGCAACTGCTGGCTTTGGGCATGGAGCTAGTCAAGAGTTCTCATAAGCATAGCAGAGAAATGTGCAAGGAGAGCCAACGGGATTCAATGGGGCAAGGACTAAGGAGGATGCAAACAAGCAACGCATTCCTTTTAATCCATTTGAACTTTTGGATAAAATCTCATAAATAGATTAATGATGCACCACTTGCCCAAGTTGCTCTTTCTATTGAGTTTATATCAGGTGCTTGGGCAACATTTTCTAATCGAAGTTGTTTGTTTCTGCAGGGAAGACAACTACAGATTTCAAATGGTTCTTCAAGATGATTAGGAGAATTGTCATTCATGGCTTATAAATTGTACAGAGCAAATATAGGAATCAATAAAAAAAAAAAAAAAACATGATAAACTTAACTAGACATAGGTTATAAACAACTTGAACCACTAGTATTATTACTTATTTTTGTACAAATAAGTGGAGTTCGAAAGAGAAGAGACAAATAAGAGCAAAATTAGAAGACCATAGTTGTAGGCAATGGCTCGAGAAGCTCTCATTGGTGCGTAGAATTCAGGCAGCAACCTTTGGCTTTAATTCCTTAACATTAACCCAAGATTCGAGGTCGATCTCCTTGCTGAATTGCTTTGATGGTTGCTCGGACTTCTCTCTGTGCTCGAATTTTGAATCTTGTTTTGTTAGCTAATTCGTCGTTTTGAATAATGAACCTATCATTAATTCCTTTTCAAGCCCTTGAACATATGCAAGCCAGCCTGAAGACAGAACCGGCTTCGGGTCGGAGCGGCAAGCTTTCCTTTTGGAGAGACGAAACTCCCATGATTTTCCGCTCCTATCTATGACTTCAAATACCACTCTATCTTTTCCCTTCAGGGAATTCAAAAGCATTTAGAGCATCTAGTGGAAAAGATAGCCTCATATCAACTTCTGTCTTACTTAGCTATTTGGAGAAAACTTCCATTTTTGCGGACTGAGACGGATCTAAAGCTTCATAGTCTGTATGTATACGTCGATTTATATCGACTTTTGGAATTGGATTTTTCCAAAAAAAGAAAAAGAAAAAGGATTCATGTAACGTCTCGAAGTGTACTTGCAACGAAAGTTCCATGACTTTGAGTCGAGTCAACGGCGGAACCTTGTAAATTTTAATGTAAGTTTGATCGGAGCTTCAACTCAAAATGCAGGATTGCGTTCAGATGACGTCATGATCTTTTGCAGAAGCTTCGCAGCAACCTCGAAATTTGCCTCTTGCATTAATATAAAGGAGCAAATTTTTTTTTTCCCTAAAATCAAACTAAAGGCGGGAACACTCAAACAAGTACATTTCTTATAATCAAACCAAAGGCTACGAGGAGCGAGCTGACGAACAAAGAAGGTTAATGGAACATGAGTTATTTGACGTAATCATCCAAGACCGCATAGCGCAGTGGATTAGCGCGTCTGACTTCGGATCAGAAGGTCGTGGGTTCGACTCCCACTGTGGTCGTTTTACTTTTCTAACTTTTATTCACATGACCCGAAAGTTTGTGTTTCCTAGTCACGCTTTTAGCGCTCTGTAGCTTTGCAAGCTCTCCCTCTCCATTTTCTTCCAAATTCGAAATCAAACAAAGTCTTCTTTTTTCTTTTTCCTTTTTTTTTTGTTTGGGGGGGGGGGGGGGTTGGCAAAGTTTAAGAATTTTCGCTTCTTTAATCTTCTCTAGGGTACTGCTATAATTCACAGCGAAACACTCGAGTGGAGAGCAAGTTCTTTCACTCAGAGAAATGGCTTCAACAGGACAGCTACATCGTCACTTAAAGGACGAGATCCGCTCATTAACAAGACAAGGGGATCCGCTCACTATAACCCCTTTAGGCGCTGGCAATGAAGTTGCTTGTTCTTCTGTTTACATGTCTTATAAAACTAGCAAAATTGCACACTGGCATGCTTGCTAGTTGCTAGTTCTTTTTACTCCTGGGATTTTGTTACCTGTTCCAGAAGCCATGGAAGGTTAGCAAATGTGAGCTTCTATGAGTGTCAGGTTCTGTATATAGCATTAGAGGCTGTCTGCTGCTCCTTTCTGGGACAAAATGTGTCAGAACTTGAGAGGGATGCTTTGCCTTTTTTTGAAATGAACTGGCCTGAAATATCGGCACCAAGAATCTCGAACATGGACGGAGTTCGAAAAGCAATCTCATGAGGAGAATACTTATTATCTGGATTTGAATTGAAATACAGCGAGAAACAAGTATATGATTCAGTAAAGATGCAACCATTGATGCTGCATCATTCATCCATATGTTATTTTATTTTATGTGTGAAATATTAACAGGGGCCTGTTGAATGTCAGGTGAGGGATGAAAATGAACATACGGGACAACTGTATTCAACAAGAAAGTGGATCCAAAATCAGCAATCTGAGGTTCTGTTAGCAGCCGCTGTTTCAAATAGCATCGTTACTAATTTAATGCGTCTACCTCGACCTGTCATATTCACGTCTGAAAATACATTAGCTACCAGATTTGAACACGTGTCTTTGGAGCAACTTAGAGGTGGAATGAATGCATTCGGGTTTCATTTCCTGTGTTGGATTTGCAGTTTCGTGAATATATTGATGATAGTCAAATATCCAACTAGATAACCAGCGTAATGAACTCGTCAATGACCATTGCATCGCTCGCTACAGCTGTTGAAACTTTGATAGGAGGGTGGTTTGATATGAACATCCCTTGACGTTGTGCAAAAAAACGAATGGTATATTTGAAATTCGTTAGAAGTAGTACAGCAGATATGCCAGATGGAATAAGCTATATTGAAAGCTGTCCTCAACATCAACAATGCCGGTGTTCTTTTTCTATTTCTGATCTATAAAAACATATATAATTTCTTCTTTATGACCCCAGCAATGGGCTGCCATTGAAGTGTACTCAGAATCAAGGGCCATTATCCATGTTTTCTGATATAATGCTTGAGATTTGGAAAGTGAAGGTCAGATGTTTGTTTTATGTTTCCTTTCCCTCCTGTTAAGATCTCTGTACCATCGCAGTGCGCATTTTCTCCTTTCTTATTGCTCTGAATTTTAATTTTTAAAATATTTATATTCGATATATATTTGAATATCAATGCGATAATATAATTTTTTAAAAAATCTTTTAAATAAATAAAAATTTTAAAAAATATATATATACCTCGTATTAGACATATACATATGTCCAATATTCAAATTAGAGTAAATTAAGCTTATATTTGTTGTCACTGGTCACTCTTGTTTGACAAACTATTTCATCTTAAATGCTGCAAAATTTATGCAAACGACAGGGTTTTGTTCAAAAGCTGATTCTTTTTTACTTCCTTTAGGGTGTCATGAATTATTATTACTCTGGGGATACCTATTTTGCACCAACTTTAGATCTTAAGTAACTTTCTCAAGCCTAACACAGTAAAATATTTATGGCATCTAGAACAAGTCTGTTCAAATGTGATTTTCATACAAGAAGAATTACACAAATTAATGAGTGCAATAAACTTTAGCCTTTAAATACATTTAGAATGATTTTTTTTTTTGAGATAAATTATTTCATCCATTGAGTCAATAGATATTAAATTTTACCCAAAAAAAAATTCTAAAAAATAATTTTTTTAATGTTATTGATAAAGTTTTAAAATCTTAACTTTAGTGTGATTAATAAAATAATTTTTTTTAAAAATATTGTATTAAAAAATTATTGGCTACTAGAAATCAGGACAAAAGATAGTAAGTAGTAGTACAAAATTATTGGAGAGAGAGAGAAAGAGATATCTCTTCCTATTTTATTTACTCTGTCTTGTTGGGCTTGCAACTTGTTGCAAAATAAGGTTATAATTTTTTTTTTTTTTTACTTGAAATATCGAAGAAAGAAACAAAAGCATCAGGCAATGCAAGACAACGGAATGGTAGGTGGACCATATTAAATACGCTTTCCAAAAACTTTATGATTGCACCCATTTATTTTCCAATTAATATGCAAATACCCTTTTAAATTCAGGGTTTTGCTCATTAGAGTTTTTTTTTTTTTCAAAGTATCTTTTAAGGTTAAATAATATATTATTTATAGTAATAATTGATATTTTTTATTATTTTTTAATTTATTAAATAAAAAATTATAAAAATTTAGATGGTGATTGATTTTTTTTATAAAATTTTAGATAAATTTAGATATGCATAGAATATCTTTTTTTGTTTAAAGTTGAGATTAAACAGATAATAAAATTCGAATAATTGTGTTAATAATTTATTAAAATTGAACCCATTAATAAATCTATAAATATTCTTTTTGAACTTGTTATTTTTATTTGGCTTTTAACTTCTGCATATAGGTTTTTAACATTTATAAAGGTTAGTTCAAATGGTAATTAAAGAAGTTTTTCTTACTTGATAATGAAATTGACTTGAAAAATATATATCTTTAAAGACTAAAGTTATTCGGAAAAGGAGAAATTAGTATCGAAAACCCCATAAAAAATTCTCTAATTGTATTGAAATAGAAAAAAAAAACAAAATTTTAACTATAAATGTTGTTTAATTTTCGATCTAATTTGGAATCTAAAAAATTTTTAAATCCGTATATTTTAAGAATAAGGTTTAAATTAAAGTAAGTTCAAAGTGTCAATGTAGTTGATCACCCTTTAGGGTGAGCAAATACAAACAAAAAAAATATTACATATATAAAAATAATTTAAACTAAAAAAATTTTTAATTTATTAATTAAATTAATATTATTTAATTTATGATATTAATCGAATCACACGATTTATATATAATATTAATATTGATATGCATATAAAAAGTGTTGACACGTTGTGTGCTTTTGATGCGTGGAGGTTTGGTTGTCTATCTTCCATTGTGCACTTTCTTAATCTCTAATTTATAATTAAATCGTAATAACAATAATAATAATAATTTTAAAACAACAACTTGCACCGCATTCCCTTTTCACTTTACGTGCAATGAACTCACCTCCCCAGCTCATTATTAACAAAATCCCAACCTTTCTTGACCCAAAAGTGAAGAAGCATAAACAGATTTTGGGAAAAAAAAAAAAGGGGTTTACTTGCTAATCTTGATCTTAATCTACCTTTTAGATTTGATAATTATAAAATTCAAATTTAGGTACATAAATTATTAAAATCAAATATTCTAATGTGTAATTATATTTAAATTTGATTAATTATCTGAAATATAAAATCATTTTTTAGTATACACCAAACCAATAAAATGATATAATTATTTTTAATTGAAATGATTTAAGATTGTATTAATTTTTATCATATTTAGAAGTATACAAAAAAAAAAAAATCATTTGGTAAACATTTAAGATTAAAAGAATTGGCGAGGGTAAATATATAATATTAGTATTTTAGAGGGGTTATAAGGTGAAAATATTTCGTCCCTTTTCAGATTTTATTTTATATTTTTCAATCCAGCCCCTGATTCGGCCACTTCCAGACTTCAACGCAGAGAGAGGGAAATAGAAATAAATTGCAGAGAGTAAGAGAGAAGACTGAAGAGGGCTTGATAATAAGGTAAATCGGGCAAAAAAAGGGGAAAAAAAAGGAAAAACAAAACCCTAAAAAAAAAATTAGCTCCCGATTTAGAAACATTGCATTTCAAGATCTCAATTCTTCCATCTCAGAAAGGTAAGCTTTTCATTTTTTTTGGTTAATTTTTCTATTTTATGATTTTCAAAATTAACATAAAAAATCTTTTGTTTGTTTTTAGTTTCCTTGACTTCCAAAACGATTCTGGTTTTGTATCTTCGCATATATATATATATATGTACATATTTGTCAAGTTAGTTTTAATCTCTCACGTTTTAACATTTCTTTTTATTGAGTATGTAATCCTAATTCTTAGGCTTTCTTTTTGTTTTTCTTTTTAATTTCATGGGCTGTGTCTCGGATTTTATTTATCTGAGATCTCTAGGGATGTTTGTTGGTTGCTGAGGAAATGTGGAAAATAAAAAGAATCAAAGTTTTTCAGTTTTTGGATTTTCACTATTCTATACCTTTGCTTGGCTTTCGTTTTTTTTTTAAAATTATGTATTATTTTATTATTTAAAATACAATTTAACGTAGGATTTTTTATGTTGTTTTTGTGTTTGGAAAGAGAAGCTATGAACAGTGCCAGAATCACTGTTCTAAGTTTAGTTGATTTGCAGTTTCGAGTTTAGTCGAATAAATTGAAGTTGTCACTTAAGGCAACAAATTAGATTGTTACAGGTTTTTTTTTTTTGGTGAGGATTGTCTGATCTGTTTCCTGTAGACAAATTATCTGCGGCAATTTCGTTGGAGACTATATGTATTTGGGGGGATTTTTCCTTTTTATCACTGTTTCCTAATTTAACTTTGTAATTTGTTCAAAGGTTGGGCCATGAAAAATGAAGGGTTTACTTCTTTGCTTCATGGAGAAAAAGGGGAGTTTTTTGTAAATAGCTACAGTGCTCTGAGAGACTTTACTACATATGCGACAGTGAAAACTTTTGAACACGATTACACATTGGGCAGGTTTTTTTTGACATGGAGATAGAGAAACGTCCTTTTGTGACTCCGTGTTTTCTAACAGTATTCATTAAATTCTTTTATGCGCAGTTGCCCTGTTATGTACATGATGTCTGTCAGACATGGATGTTTTTATGTTTAGATCATTATCTGCTATATAACAGTAGGTTTGATGCATGTTCCGATTTTCTCTGTTGAATGGAGGGCTGGTTGTCTTTCAGTTTGTGAGCTGAAAATGACATTGCAACTCCTTTTTTCTCTTTTGGTACTTTTGTGGTCACCTCTGTTCTTATCATAACTATTCTATTTCGGGATTTGTCTCTCCTATGCTCCTTGCAGAACTAGTTCTCCTTGGCCATGGCGAATTCCAAGGGGTCAACAAACGTAAGAAATTTTATGTTTGCCGGAAAGCATGCTTTACTTCCTCCAAAATGTCCGTTTCCTACAGTCTCCCCCACATTTACTGATTATGTCCCCAACAATGTAATCGGATCAAAAGCAGTTCAAAAGCCTAGAGAGGGAAATAAACACCACCAGCGCACTTCCTCTGAAAGCCTTCTGATAGAGGAACAGCCTTCTTGGCTTGATGATCTCCTTAATGAGCCAGAGACTCCAGTGCGCAGAGGTGGTCATCGACGTTCTTCGAGTGACTCTTTTGCATACATTGATGCATCTAATGCTCCTAACCTAGATTATGCGGCTCAGGATGAGTACAGATATAAAAATATGATATCTGCACCATCTTGGGTTTCTCAGGAATTTGATTATCACAATCATAAAGATGCTCGGCTTACCTCTTTCTACACTGACGTGAACTTGGTAAAGCAAAATAACACAGCATGGGATTCGTCTTTGAATGCTATGACTCATCCAAGCGGCTGTCCTTCTCTTAGAGAAAATACCATTTTTCAGGGTTTAGGATCATCATGTGCACAACAAGAAGCAGAGGGTGTACCATCAATATCAAGTGAAAAACAAGATTCTGCTGAATCTACCCCTCTTGATGCGAAAACTACTTCTGAGAAAAAGGATAATTCTCATGCCAAGTCTTCTACATCTGACAGCGATATAAAACGTGCCAAGCAGTGAGTTGCCTATTTTATCTTTCCAATTGCTGGGGTTACGGAACTATTATATTGAAGTAACATATAACATTTCCTGGTTGCATCCTGTCTACTACTTTTTTTTTCTTGTATCTTAATTTTTTGCATGTGCATGCATTGAGCCAAATCTCACACTCTTTATCATTATCTTTTAAACGTTACATTTTATTAGCTCAAGGAATACTTTCAATCGCTTATTGTACTGCTACTGTTGTGAAGAATTAATTACCTTTTTGCTTGTAATGATCAGATTGACGTGGAGCTTTTGAATTAATTTCCAATGGGATTTGGTAATGATGCTAGGATATGGATCTGCAGGTGCCTTAGGAATGATTGTGTTGATCAGATGTTTCTTTTGGTTGCTTTCACTTTATATTAATTTATGCATTTTTTCGCTGTGTAGCTCTGGTTCTTTGGCTGGAATTTTTCAGCGACAAAGTAGATAGATTTGCATTTGGTTTCCTGGAATCCTCTTTGATAATCATGTAATGGAAAATGAGTATGCTGGTGCTTGTCTGTAGTCTGTATTGCAAGTTTTTCCTGCATATATACATGTAATGGGATAATTTTAGTATAAATTCTTATGTTTTCGTGTGTTTTTAAATGGAATCACATATCACATTCATTCTTTCTTTCTCATTTTTTCTTATTTTGTTGTGCCTGGTGTTTAATTTAGTTGATATTTCTTTTGTTAGGAACTAGTGACTTCAATTTATATTTGCCGTGTGATTCTTGGATTTTTTTTAATCAAAATTCATATTTGGTTATTATATCAATGCCTATATTTGTAGAAAATGTTTGATTACAGTACTTTCTTACTGTTTATTGAAGGCAATTTGCTCAACGCTCAAGGGTACGTAAACTACAGTACATAGCTGAGCTGGAAAGAAATGTACAAGCTTTGCAGGCAAGAGTTAGTCCAAACATTTACTAATTTTTAAAAATCGACTTAAAGTTATGAAACAGTATGCCTTATAACGAAGTGTTAATTATGTTTCTTGACAGGCAGAAGGATCTGAAGTTTCAGCTGAGCTTGAATTTCTCAACCAGCGGAATCTTATTCTCAGCATGGAGAACAAAGCTCTTAAGCAACGTTTAGAGAGTTTAGCTAAGGAGCAGGCTATCAAATATTGTACGTGTCTAACCTATGACCTCAAAGGCGATGATTTTCTGCATTACATATTTGCATAGGTTCCCTTGACAATGTGTACATGGTGTCATCATGGATCTGTCTTGTGATGGACAGTAATTGTTTTAATTGATTAAAAACAAAATTGTATTGAATGGAAACTAAAATATGCAATCATTGTGCTCAGTTGAGCAGGAAGTATTGGAGAGGGAGATTGGTAGGCTACGAGTCTTGTATCAACAGCAGCAAAATCAACAGCCGCAACAGCAACAGCAGCAGCTATCATCTAGCCATCGACGCACCAGCAGTAGAGATCTTGATTCTCAATTTGCAGACCTTTCTCTGAAACATAAAGATAGCAGTTCCGGTCATGACACTGTAACTGGTCGACTCCGCACTTAAATATTTAATTTCGCCAGAGCTATTTCGTGCCACTACTTCAACCAGTGCTGCCATGCTTTCGCTTGTGCTTGGATAAAGCCAAGTTCATCCAGTCTTTGGTGTCTTCCTCCTGCCTGATCTTCTCTTTATATTTATGTCATCTGTTAACCCCCTCCCCCTTTTTTTTTCTTTTTGGGTTCTTTCAACCAATTAATATCTTCATGTGCACCTGGTAGTCATTGCCTGAAAATTGGGATTTTTTTTCAGGCATATGATTCACCTGAGGTGGTAAACATGAGAACAGGTTCCGTGTTTTCACTCCTTCTGTCTGTTCATCAGTGGCTAGTATGATTCAGAAATTATATGTGCTCCATTTTCGAGTATCCCCACCCACCTTAGTGCACTGCAGAGAGATCTCTAGGCTGCTCGGATGTTTATTATTTATAATGCATAAATGGTAGGAAAATATTTCTTGTAAAATGCTTTTAATGAAATCCATGTTTTCCTTCTTTTTGGGTTATGTTGGTTATAACTTCGAGCAGCCTATCCAGCCTAAATTAAGTCGATTTTTTTTTCAGGCTGACCCAACTTTAATAAAGTCACT
>JBBYHM010000015.1:1229281-1239393 GCA_038381775.1 Adansonia rubrostipa
ATAAGGTAATTATCAAGAAAAGGATATAGACTAGAAGGCTTATACGGGGTGTTCGTCTTCGTGTATTTGGAGCGAGATTGGGTTCTTGATCAACAATGGCTAGAGGTACGTTTCTTTATTTAAATTATTTCAGATCAAACCAGGCATTAACCTTTTATAAATGGCATTACCCGTAATAAGTGCATTAGCAACCATTTTAAAGATCTTTCTAATAAGTTCCATGTCTTGGTCATCTGTTGATTTTTTACCTCTTTTATTCATTGAACTACTTGGAATATCGAAAGGAGTTCTAAAATAAGCTTGCGGAGACGCCATGATATCAATATTATCATCACTTGTAATATCATGATTCTTCAATGTTACCTCATTTTAGAAGATTAACTTATGAATATTATCAATACTCACTCTTAACTCATTACTTGTTCCAGAAGATTGTCTTTGTTGTTTTAATTGAGATGCAGTCTCAACATACTCCCCAATAACTCAACCATTACCATAAAGAATCACCATATTGTCATAAATTGGAACAGGTTCAGTCATTTATTCTTAGGCATACGGATCTGCTAATAATTATAAGCATTATTATGTAAGACTATAGATACTAAAGTCAATAAAAGAGTTAAATTAAACTAAATATTGTATTTAAATTTTAATAAAATTTACCGTAATCAATCATTGCCAAACTTCAGGCTTAGCACCTCTTAACTTGGTAACTGCATTCCTAAAATAAACCACTCATTCCTTGCTTAAACAAGTCCTAACACTTTAAAAAATTGGTTTTCATAGTCTTCCAACAGTTTTTCACTTTTTCCTTTTCTATTTCTTTACCAAACTTTTTTGTTAATTCAATTACTGTATTACCATAGGCATGTTTTGTGAAAGTTCTATTTACCATGTTTCCTAATATTATATCGATGCAAAAAAAAAATTCAACAAGAACATCTTCCATCGTTGGTGTCCAAGTCAAAAAATCATCCTTAATTGTCCCTTCGTTCTTTTTGCAGCCATTAGCCTCTTTTTTTTTTTTTTTGCCATAGTTAAATCTACACATTCACAAAAAAAGCATAAAAAAGTTATAATGCCAACCAAATATAATCATTGTAAAATAATATTTAATTCTTCAAATGAAATAAGAATATTTGATTAATTAAATAAATACATGAAATCACTCAAACAAGCAAATAATAATAATAATAATAATCATAATAATAACTCTTTAATTTACATAATCTATCCATTTGGCATTTACTATTTTTTCCTTGAGTAGCATCTTCACTTTTGTTCTAGAAATACAATACTTTTGTTCATTAGACCTAACATTTAGTTCACAGTATACTTTATCAATAAGAACATCATCATCAAGATCTATAGTTATGACTCATGAGATAATTATGTGAAATCATGCTAAAATTATTTATTTTTGGTTCGAACTCCATATGTTGGTATATTTGCACTTACAATAATAGGAAATCTTTCTCTTTAAAACACCGATATATTCTTTTAATTACATTGCAAAGAGATGTGTGCCTAAGATTGAGTAATTCTCGAAGATTTTGTAAAGGGTTACGTGAATGTTCTTTCAAGTGATAGCACAATCCTTTATATGGTGCAATTAATCTAGATCTCAACATAATTCCAACATCAACAATATAATATTTACCTATTCAAAATTGTAAGTATACAAATATTTGTTTTAATAAATAATTGAATTAAATACAATATATTTATTCATTACCTTCAGGAATTATAAATCTATCTTCGCTTGATAGCACATTTTTAATAATTTCATATATGATACATTTTCGGCCAATGAATAAGTAAATAAATTTTAAATCAAATGAACATGTTGCCTAAATATTTTGGGTTGGGTACTCTTTCTATTCGAAGCATCTGTATTTAATAATGTAACTCTAATATGTGTTCCATCAATAGCTCCAACTCAATTTTGATATTAATTTTAAAGATTAATGTTTAAATTTAAATATAATAAAACTTATAGTTAAATTAAACTAACTAAAAATTTTTTACCTTGAAGTACAGGGAAAAATCTATTGTCTCAAGTATCTCAACTGAAATAAATGAGCTATCTGGTTGTTTAAGAAATCTATTTTCTAATTCTATTATAGCTCTTAAAATACCATCCAAATTATGGCTAGCTATTTCTTCTAAAAGTCTTAACCAAAATTGTATATTTCTTGATTTTTGCATAATGTGATAATATATAAAGAGTTTGGGCAACTTGTTCTTCACTTTTAACTAATCTTATTAGTTTCAAGCCCCTATTTTTTTACCATTGCACATAAATTTAGAAAAGTTGTAGGTCCCATCCTTATAATATTTCAACTTTCTTACTACCAATAATTTGACTCATTATTTCATCTCCAACCCTATCTCTTTCTAAACTAATATTATGATCAATAAATTCTCATCGTGATCATGTTTTACGCACATACCAATAGACAATTAAACACATTATTAAAAAATTATCTTGCTATGTCTTTCTCTCTACACTTAATCTTTGTCTTTTTTTTTGGTTTACCCATCTATAATGATAAAAATTTAAATAATATTAATAATCTCTTAATCATTATAAATAAACATAATATATTTGTATATTCTATTGCCATCAATCATAAGTAAAAAGATAATACTATAAATATAATAATCTTTTACTAATAAGCTTATGCTCCCATGCCTACGTCAATTAGTTTTAAATTCTAATACTTTGGAACATTAGCATAACAATTCGTAAAAGACATAAGCTAGCTTACTTATCTATGTATATATACCGGTAGTTTTTAAAATACTCATAAACTATAATTTTATCCTTAGATATAAGTTTGTTTAATAGAGCAAGGGCTACTTGATAGAAGTTTTTATGTCATCTTAATAATGATATCTTTAATTTTTATTTGGAGTTTTACTAACTACACATTAGATAATGATACACTATCACCATTTTTATGTTTTTCTAATATACTCAATATAGCCTCTCGATATTGTAAAACATTACTTTGTTGACTTATAGAAACTTTAATTTTATTTATATTATCTAAAAGAATATCATAAAAATTTATTTAAAATGTATCCAGTTTTGTTTCAGTGTAAGATCAACGAATGTGAATCAAACTAGATCAAGGATTATGTTGAAAATCTAAACCACGATGAGAACAACCATGAGTAACAGGCCTAGGATTGGACAAAAATTAATTTTAAAAATAAATAAATAATTAATTAAAAATAATTGATTAGATGAAAATTTGATTATGTATAAATAAAGTTAATGATTTATATTTTTGTAGCAATTTTCAAAGATCAATAAAACAATTTATTTTTTTCTTAAAATAAAATATTAAAGTCTATGATCCTTAGATAATCAAGCAAATTTTAAAAGAGCAGATGTGATTACTTTAGGATTAAACTTCAGTATTAACAATTTGATTTTTTTTTTTACTTACTAACATTGATTATTCCCAAATGGTATATCTGTATAAAATACATGAGATTGCTCCATTTTGTTCTTCATTAAAATTGTATATGGAATGTAAACTTAATTTTTATACTAATCATAAAAAAGGAGTTATCGATAGACTCGTGAGACTCTACTGATTCGATCATAATTTTGGATTTGATACATCTCAACTAAGAAATTGTCTAGTTGCTTTTGTTTAAGTATATGTTTTAATTTTACCAAATAACAAACTATGAAGTTTATTAATGGTTCAATCCTTCTAAATCTAGTTTCCAATATTTTTATTAAACTATTTTGTTTTTTTTTTTCAAAATTTAATAATAGAAATACTAAATCATTCACTCAGATCTACCAAAATATATTATCTCATATTAATAGCAATAATAGAAAACCAAAAAAAATTATAAGAAAATGCATATAGACATTCACCAAAACTAAAAAATATAGAAAAAAAATTATAAATCAAACTTACATGTAAAAGCAATCCAAGGGAATGTAGGAAACAATATGATGTCTAAAAGCAATGAAATATTATGGAGTAGGTTTACGGCATGTAAGAAGAAAAAAAAAGAATCTTAATTGATATAAAATTTAAAAAGGGTAAAAAAGATACTTCATAAATTAAAAATTATTTTAGCCTTATTTTCCTCCAACTTTCCCCCAAATTAGGGTAAATAAAAACCAACTATTTTAAGGGAATGGGATACTTATCTCTCTCACTTCCCCTTATGTAAAAAAATAATTTTATCCATACAAGGGAGATGAATTATTTTTTCCTGCTTGTCCATTGAAAGGAAAAGATTGTAAGATGGTAACAACTGAAGTTCTCACAACGTTCAAAGAACATATATTAGGAAAGAGAGACTCGTGATCAAATAATGGACTCCTGAAACTGTGATCATGTGATATCTTGTTGTTGGTTTGTACTTGACCAAGTGAGGGTGGAACTTATTACCAGTCTATTTTTAAATGTTAATTGGCAAGTAGCCATTGATAAATTACAGTTCAGTTAGAGGTATCATTGTGTTGAGTTTATTTTGTTAAATTAAAATATGTGTCCAAATCTAGTGTTTAGTATATAATGTTAATATATAATTGCTTTTTATGTAGGTAGCTATGATTAGTTGTCTTGGAATCCATGAATTTCAGTAATGGTAGGGGAAGTTATATAAATTTTGACTTAATTCTATCATAGCTATGGACAAATATTGACTTAATTCTGGTAAAGAATAAATATACTTATCTTAACTTTCTTCCCTTTAGCTTCTTCTTATATCAGTAATGGATGGTTTGATGAAATAAACAATCAACAACAATGAAAATATAAGGGTTTAAGATCTTGTATATGAATATAACCGAATCTACGTATAACTATACAATTGAATGTACATATAAATCAAAAACTCCCTAAATACTTTAAAACTATTCTACACTACAACGTCCAATGTAAATACTTTAAGTAATACAACTCTATATAAGTATAAAGCATGTACGTGTAAAAAAGGGGGATGTACATATCACAACACAAAATGTACATAATTGAATGTAAATATGACATAATTCAATATACAATAAATCAAGTACTCCTAAATATTCAACATTGGTCTACACCATAACTTCATTAAGAAATATTTTACAACAAGCATGCTTACCTTTAATTATAGTTAAATGTCATTCCACCAATTAACAATCAAACAATACATTTTTGAAAACTATCCTCACATAGTTCATGATTAGGGTCTCACCTAAAATAATAACAAATTGTACGCAGCAATACAATTTTATGCTATAATTGCTTAATAAACTGCCAAACTTGTTGACATGATATATAAAATAGCATCAAACAAGTAACTTTTATCATGAAACACAAACAACGGCCTTTCAAAATTTAAACACTATGATATCTATACATTATGATAAAATCTCAAAATCACTATGGCAATTCAATAGCAGTTTAATTATTACACATTTTATACTAAATGTATTCATTAAATCTTTCTATGTTAATCAATCTTGCATGCACAATTTAGGTTTCAGTAACAAAATTAGGCATAACAAAAAAAAATTTATTATTACAAATAAGATGTGAAAATAAATCACATTAACTATTATGGGATTTTCCTGTATCAAGCACAATTAAGGCTGCAATCGAGCCAAGCCCTAATAGCAAGAAGCTCGATCTTGATGCAGAATTCATTGCTTAAAGCTCAGCTTAATCTCAATCGAACACTATTTTTTGAGTTTGAGCTTGACTCGAGATTATAATGAACTATTCGAGCTTGACTCAATTAAGCTTGTTTATTCTTTTTACATACTTAAGCTTAAGCTAATTTCAATACGATTTTTTCTATTTAAATAATAAAATTTTTTAAGATGATAAAATGACAAAAAATTAAAAAAATTTAACACAATAAGCAAATCTAAATTTTTTTAAACACAAAAAGAGAAAAAGTCTCAAACAAAATCTTAAAACTTCTTAGATACAAATTGGCAATATCTTTTTCAGATCAATCATGAGAAACAATTCTCACATTTACAAGCCAAAGAGTGTAAAACTCAAAAAAAAATACAAAGAAAGCAAGTAGAGAATTGCTAACATTTAGTGGGTTTCAGTAAAACCCAAAACTTTTTAAATTCAAGTATCTCAATGTGGGGGTTCTTAAATAAGAAATAAGATGAAGAAAAATATGCTCAATTGAAGAGAAAAGGTTTTTAGTTTTGAGGATGATATGATATGAGGGGTCACTTTGGGAGATCTGGGATTTGGAAACAAAAGGTGCCACTTTGGGATATCTGGGATAAGTGAGTTAAAAGGAAAGTCATATGTTATATTAAATTTTAGGTTTAGCTTTTTGGTTTTTAAGTATCTATTAATACCAAAAGAATAAATTAATAGTAATATATATTATAAATAAAAAGCTCTATTAAGCTCGTAAGCTACTCAAATTGGGTATTAAGATACTCTGACTCAACTTGATCGATAATTCGAGCTGCTCGAGCTCGAGCTTGACTCAATAATGGCTAAACCAAATTCAAATTTTTTTTCGAGTCAAACTGGAATAACTTGCAAGCATAAGTGTCTCATTTACACTCCTAAGCACAACCTTAAACATATCTAATGCCTTTATTTATAAATTCCTTTCTCATATTTTTTTTCAACCCAATAACCCTAAGATAGAGAATGAAAATTTAAAACTATAAATTGATTATTATAAACAAAGAGTTTTTTCTCCAATTAATATACCTTTTAATCTTAATTCCATAACTAGGACTTTTTTAAACTTTAATACAAAAGAAATGCACTTCAACCATTTTATCTCCGTATTAACATCATATCCTACACATCAACATCTCTTTGTTTACTCAAATCTCCTCCTTTTTTTTTCTTTTCTACAACTAAAATTTTTTGGGATTTCAAACGTAAGTATCAACGGTCGAGAAAGGCAAGAAGAAGGCACTTCCAATTAATAAGGACAGATTAATCAATACAATCTTTAGGGATATTTTGTTACAATTCTTAGAAATCCCGAGTAAATGTAATATATTTTGTGGTCTCAGTTATGAAACTTCTTGGGAATTTGGACTTTGCCCTTGTATTTTTGTGTATTGTCCTTATCCCACACCACATTATCTTCTTAAGCAAACGCTATTTCAACCACGGACATTGCATTAAGTATCTTTATTGAGTAATTGTTAGGTTTGTAAATAACCAATTAGTAAGAGTCGATAAAAATTCTCTGGTGGCTTATTATTTCCAGTTGTTTTTAGAATATGTGAATGAATTAGATGATTTAGGAAATGTTTTCACAACATTAAATAAAAAATATTTTTATTAATTAAAAAAAGCCCAAAGCCTATGATAGCATCATAAATTTTATTTTATGTTCTAATGTAATTTCAAAGTCATTATAAAAATTCAAAGTTTATATATATTATGTGGGGGATAAAATTTGAGTTATTGAGTTATTTTTTCTATTATTCATTTTGATAATTTTAGAACGATCCTAAAGAAAGAAAAAGAATGATATTTTGAAAAAAAAAATGTGTAGTAGTAGGGAAAAAAATTTTCACCAAAGTGCATTAATCTGTATCTTTTTTCAATGTTTTCTCTTCACTGAATGTCTTATTTTTCATTAGTCCCTATTGATATTTTTACAATGATTTTGAAGAAAACAAAAAAGATTTTGAAGAAGATACAATGACATTAAGATAGTTGTAGACTTACAAGAAGCATGAAAAAAATAAGGGTTCAAAGGTGAAAGGAGATGATGATATGGAAGAAGATGCTGACTTTGAGGTAAGAAAAGTTAAAGTACGGTTGTTTTGGAATAAAGTTTAAAAGTATATTAGTTAGGGAAGTTAGATTAAAAATTACTCTTCTTTGGGAAAAAAACTCTATAAATAAAATTAATAAGAACATACATTAAATTTTTTAAACTATAGCTTTTTTCTGACTAATGGAATTGGAAAGGGAAGAATCAACAACAACATGGAAAGGGAAACTGATGAGGAAGGAAAATAAAGTAGGGGGAAATTTTGAAATTAATGGGTCTATTTGGATTTTCACCAGCAAAGATTGAAATCAATGGCAAATGGAAAAAAAAAAAAGAAAAAAAAGATTTGATATGATATACAGCTTGAACAGGGTTGGGCAATTTAGGAACATGCAGGAATTCAAAAACAAGAGAAGTAGAAGATGAAGAAGAGTTAGTTCAAACAAGTAATTTGAGTGTTTTTTCATTGAGGATACTTAGGTAATGTAGAGTCTTTACACATAATCCTTAAGGTTTCCATTCCCTTAATCAGGCATTTGGTTCAAAGAATATTTCATAATCGATGATAATATAATATTCCCTCGTGACATTACCATATTTGTTTCAAAAACGTTCCCCAAGCTTTGTAATGTATTATTAACCTGTAGTACTAAAATTGAATAGTATAAAAGGTAATATCATAATAACCTTTTTTAAGGTTATATAACATTCCACCTGAAATGTAAAATTTATGACCTTTTTACTCTTAATATTTTATGTTATTGACTATGTTAACCTAAATAAAACAACTTTTTGATTATACACAAGCGATAACATTTCAAAAAGAATATCTTATTATTTTTCTTCAGCCCGAAATGGTCTCTACTCCCAACTCTTGTGCGACACTCTAATCATTTAGATATGAAAATCCAATTCATCTCTGGCTTAAACAGTCTCTTTTCCCCTCAAATTCGATCCTTGGGTTTGTTTTATGGATTTACAATTGGAATTTTGGTTTTGAAATTGAGATTTACAGTTAAAATTTAAGGTTTTAAGGATTTAACTTTAGGAATTTAGGGTTTTAAGGATTTGATTTTGGATTGGCATTGAAATTTGTGATATTTTTGTATTTGAATAAAAAGCTTGATTCATTTTCTTCCTTGATCTAATGAATCTGAAAGAGTCTTAGATTCTTGCTGTGTGTCATGGCTAATCTGTTACTATAGTTTCACAACTACGTACTTGATAATTTTTTTTTTGAATAATCGTTGGTCTTCAAGGCATGGTCAAGAAGGCTGTTGGACTTGGCAAGTGGCATTGGTTGGTAATTCCTTAGAATTTTTTAATTTTGGTGGAAATGGAATTTAGGGTTTTTGTTTTCAATAAAACTGCAAATTTAGCTTTTTCTTATCTAAATTTGCTTGAATTTTATTACTATCATTCTATCTACTAAAAGTATTAGTTTTTTATTGGTGACAAGTTGCAAATTTAAGGTTTTGGATTTGGGCTTTGATTGCACATATCTATTAATAAATATACTATTTTGAAGTGTTTTAGGTAATGTGTGATGCCATCCTAGCATTTTTACAATGAATCTTGATTTTTTAAGGTTTTTTAGTTTTATTTTTGTTTTACTTAATGTTAGAAATCTCCTCTAAAGCATTGCAATTTATTTATTTTTTATTTAAATTCATTAGGAATTTATCTTCATATTGGATATCAATTTCTCAAAATTTTTGTTTCTCTTTAGCTATTCAAAACTTGCTATCATTTTTTATCTTGACTTTGCTTCCTTGATTTTTAAGAAAAATTGTTAGTTGTGTAAATTTTGTAACTTCTATCTGTGGATCTTATGATTTAAATTGTGATTAATTCATGACTTTGTTTATAATTAGACTTTTTCATAGGAAACATAGATAATATAATCACATAATTATGTCTCTAAATTTTTCCTTTTCTTTTCTTTATTTTGCCTTTTAGGTTTATTGCCTTTGGCATTTACTAATATCATTTTTTATTTTACGATAAATTAAAATAAAATGTTATTGAATTAAAAAAAAAATCCTAATGTGGATTAAGAGTCAATCAAATTACATATTTTAAAATAAAAAATTACATATAATTATTGGCAGAAAAAACTACAAATCATAGTACAAGCCACTACCTAGTATTGGTAATGTAATGATTTTGAAATGTTGCATTTTTGGCCAACCAATCATTTTTATCTTTAATGAAAAGATTATCAACTAAACATAGACATGAAAGTTTGATGAGAACTTGACTTCGTCATCTTGAAAGGAAGAAATATTCTTTGAGCAAAACGCCATGTAAATGTGAATATAATTTCCCATTGCCCCATTTTCTTTAAAAACTCCATCACGCTAAAA
>JBBYHM010000015.1:1274144-1294931 GCA_038381775.1 Adansonia rubrostipa
CCTCACTAAATAGATCTTTTACACGCGAATCAGCCAACGATCAAATTAATACAGCAGGATGAGCAATCAGTTGGGTGAAATTTGTACTTGCGATTTCACTTTGGGCCCAAGACAAAGAAAAGAAAGCCCGTTGTCGATAACAGGACAATTCAATCCTTCAAAGTTGTCATGGTTGGAAACCTTGACAACGGATATTGTAATTGTAAGCAGAGTCCGCAGCCGAGATTCAGACATAATATTGTTAGATATTTCTTCATGTTCTAGATTAGTAAGTTGCTTATTGAACTGGGAATAGCCACAATCGCAACTTGGAATTCCATCTTTTGATATGTAATTTTGCGGCCAGGAAAATTCATTCGTTTAAAAAAAGGAAGAAAAGTAAGAACCTGCCCCGGACTGAACTGGACTGGATTGCCTGTTCGAGACCATGAAATTGAAATGAAACTCTTTGTGTCAATAAATGTGCGTGTTTGGATCAATCCAGATGTGCCAAATGCAATGCATTCCTGGCACTCATTGTGTCAAACCTAACGATTCATAAATAAAAGGTCGTACTTGTTAATAAACGATAAATTTTTTTAAGTTCACAAAAAATAGGCTGCGTAAAAATTTAAGGCAATTAAAAAATCGATTTAAATTATAATCTTCAGTTCAGTTTTAATTTAAATGATAATTTAATATATTTGATTTGATTTAATTTTTGATTAATAAAATAAAATTTATAATTATTTAAATTAAAATAAATTTTTATTTTATATTTTTAATTAATTTTAATTTTTATAATATAAAATTAAATATTTTATTTTTAAATTATTAAAAAATATTTTTAATAAAAATTTAATAACTAAACTGATTATATATAATATTCAATTCAAATCGTTTCTGCTGCATATAATATTCTATTCAATTTTAAAAAAGAAATTCAAAATACTGGATTAGAAAACAGTGATTATGTACATACATATAACAATAGGTAGATTTATAAGGGCGGCTCACTCATAACTCGTGAGTCAACACCAAATTTTCCCCTCTTTAGGCCTCAGTCAATTTCACTCTCCTTCCTACCTCCTTCCTTCCTACCTGGGATTTCTTCTTTATAAAGTCCTCTGGTTTATCTTTACCTTGGTTCCTAACCTCCAAATCTTCAGAACCCAAAGGAGGCAATGGAGATACAAGTGGTGGTTCCGGTCCCTGCAACGGACTTCAACTTCGACAGCACATGTTCATCACCATACATGACTGCTCCTTCAAGCCCTCAACGCTTTGGCAATCTCTTCCGCAGTTCTCCAACCAGTCCTACTCGTGATTCTTCTTTCTATCGTCAGCTTAGTGATTTGTCTCATCTCAGAAATTCTTCATCAGCTGTACCTTTCCTATGGGAAGAAAAGCCTGGTACCCCTAAAGGAAAAGGTTTTGATGGCAGACTCGTCGACGGTGGTGATAAGAGCTACAACAACAACGATGATGATGGTGATGATGCGGGTGAAGATTTCGAGTTCAACTTTAGTGGGCAGTTAGAGAGAACTTCCTTGTCGGCTGAGGAGCTTTTCGATGGTGGAAGGATTCGGCCTCTGAAGCCCCCACCTTGCTATGAACACTGTTCAAATACCGTTTCTTCTCCAAGGTCTCCGAAATCAAGAGCTTTTCGGAAGATGGATTTCGATCCATTTGAAGCAGCGATCGAGAAGAGTCGCAAACGAATAGTATTACTCAATGAACCACCAAAACCGAAGCAAGAACAAGATCAAAAGAACATACAAATACAATCACAACAGCGAGGGAGGGAAAGAACATACGTTCACAAGAAAAGCAGATCTTTGTCTCCTTTTAGAGTATCTAACATTATGTTGGAGCCAGAGGAAAGTTCATCATCAAAATTCGAAAAAACCATTGCTTCCAATGGCGATACAAGCAATCCCAAATCTTACGTGTCTTCAATCCTTTCAGCTATTTCATTTCAAAAAGGAAACCAAAAATGGAAGCTGAAAGACCTTTTATTTAGGAGCGCATCAGAAGGCAGAGCAACAACAAGCGAAGGTTCCCTTAGAAAATTCGCCGTCTTGACAAAGAAAGAGCCAGAGGATGTCAAAAATGCAAGCTTCAGGTCCACCGAGAGTATCGGTTCGGTCGCCAGTTCAAGGCGGAGGAGAGCGCCCGTTTCGGCTCACGAATTGCATTACACGGCGAACCGGGCTGTCTCGAAGGAGATGAGGAGGAAGACTTTTTTACCTTACAGGCAGGGTCTCCTTGGATGCTTGGGCTTCAACCCTGGAATGCATGAGATTTCCAGAGGTATTGGGTCTTTGACACGTGGATGATCAAGATTTCAAGATCTTGTGTCTCCCTTGGTGAACATAGAGTTTTCAGGATCTTCTTTGCTTTTATGTTCCGAAAAAGATTACATATGTTTATGGATCGAAACCTATTTGTTTGTTTTATTTTGTCTTTATCCATGAAATAGACTGAAACTAAAAGTTGTATGAAATTACATCACCGATAAAAGGACAGCTACAGTTTAGATGCTTTAAACAAAACTAAACATTATGTTGTTTGAAATGAAAATAGTATAATTTAGTTAGTTTATGTAAATATTTTTAAGAAATATGATCTAATATATTTGAAGTTTGTATAAATCCTATCCTATGTTACTGATTTTTTGTCAAAGAACCTGCTTGTTCTTAACTGTTTATCGAGTAATTTGACCGCCCGCCAATGACATCAAAGTCAACTAGCAGCTCACAGTATTTCCAAAGAGAGCCAAAAATATTATCATGCTATGAAATTTAAGAAATGATAAGAATGATTATTAATATTTTAAAGCAAAACCCGATTTACAATGCATAGAAAACAGGTTAGTTTGCTAAGCAGCTGCCGTTTTTGGTTCCAAATTGCATTTTATTTTGGTACCTATGAACTTTCAATTCAGATTTAATAAATCCACGTGGAAAAATGCTTTGTTTTTTCTTTTAATACAAACATTAATTTACGCACTACTAGGTAGATCTCAGGAATGTTGAAATGCTGGAGAATAATTTCATACAGCATGGCTTAGCCAAAAGAAAAAGGCAAAAAGATGAATAAAAACTAATGATGAAAAAGTTAAGGAGATCAGAGGTAGATAATTAGTCTACATGGCCATGCTTTCGTAGGGCATTTATCTGATCTTCCTATAGGGAAAAAGGAGGAGCGACAAGCCATGCATACAATGCCTATATTTACAGAAAGTCTAAGCCATGTCGACTATATAGGAGACCTCTAGGAAATCGTTCAATCATGGTCACTTTCCTTTATCCTCTTTTAATTCTTTGAAGGTGGCTTAGAGTGGAAAATGTGAGAAAAAAAAAAAAAAGAAACGAGAGCTAAGATTGGCTTTGGCCTATGATATGCGACGTAATTGGCTCTACTAATCCTACTTCACATTAAATATATATTAAACATATTATATTAATTGTATTAATCATCTTTAAACGTATCAAATTGTATTTATTAGTATTCTTTTATCATATTCAAAGTTCATGGTTGATAAAATAGCCAAGATTGGTGTCTGTTTTTGCGCAGAGTTCTTGGCATTTCATTGCATGGTTGTTGGTGATATATAATGATATTATTTCATGGCTGATAGGGAGATAAGAATTTTGTATGTATATCATCATTTCATGCACAAGAACCCGCCTGTTCCTTGATCTCAGTTTCTCAAAGCCAAATTTGCCGATATCGACAGTGAAAATTCTAGTTATTTCCTGGAGAAACTAAAAGTCTTTACTTTGAACTTCCAAATCATCTTTGAAGGGATTTTGATATTCTGATATATTTCTAAATTGCAGTTGTCAAACTTGTCATCATTTCTGCACTCCTTGCTCATCTAAAAAGAATCGTTTCTCAGTTGATTTACTTTGCTTAAATTAAATATATTACACACATAATATGATCGTTTGAATATTATTTATGCATGGAGATTTTCGTTTTCAAGAGCATTGTTTTCCAAGGACAGAGACAATCCTGTTTAAGTTTTATAATATTAAAGCGATTGGTAAATTTTGACGATATTCTCCCACAAACAAATCGATATATCGGAGACCCTAAACTGTAAATGCCAACGGCATATTTTAGTCAATGGGAAAACTCTGGGCGCATTCTAATTTATTATTATATGGCTCTGTCTAGTTTATATTTACGAAGCTAATGCATTTAATTTGTGCCAAATTCTTGCTTGACAAAGCAAGTTACGTTGATGTCTTTTTCTTTTTTTTTTTTAAGATGAAACTGACAAGGTTGTGGAGATTACCGAATAAAAAATTAGAGTTGATTTAATTTTTAGGTCTATTTAAAAGTCGAGTAATTCATTTGGTTCGACAGATTTAGTTTGAATTGAATTAGTTTAGATATAAAATTTTTTTATGCAACAGGATATCCTTTTTCTTTTGGATTTTGAAAATAAAAATTTTCATTTATCCCAAAGAAAAAAGTCGGTTTGGATATATGTTTTTGATCTTGGTAGGTTTGATTTAAACAGAATCATTATTTAATTAATAAAAATATTTTTATTTAAATTAATATAAAAATTAATTTTTTAAATATTTTTAAATAATAAATTAAGTTTCGATTCAACTTGATCCGTGAACACTTTAATTGACCTTTATACTTATTATTTTTATCTTTTTAATATTTTCTAAAATACATATTGATTTCGACATTGAAACGGGCTCTAAAAATCAAACTCCAACAAATCTTTTTTATTATGCCTAGAAATCAATTTTAGCTTCTGTTTTAACAACCCTCATCAGCTTATTAGTCTCCAAAAGTAGATTAACAAGACATACTCACGCTTAATTAAAAAAAAAGGAAAAGTAGGGTTCACTTGACTAAGCTTTGCCTTTACTTTCATATCAAACACTCATGATCAATTTCCCCCTTGTTTGGCGTGGAATACACTCTTTTGACTGAATTTTCTTCCGGCAACTTTCTTAGAAAATTATTAAATTTCAAAGATTGCGTATGGATGTAAATTCTTAGTGAAAGGAGAACTTACGAGAGAGAAAGACAAAAGGGATTTGCAAAGGTTAAAAAAGGACCATGTCAAAATCAGTTTCATAATGCAATTTTGGAGAAACGAAAGACAAACAAGCAATAGACCTATGCAAGGTTGTTTTATCCGGTATTGAATTAAATTGGAATAATTTTTTTTAATTAAAATTAATTTAATTTGATTTAAATTATTATTTAAAAATAAAAATATATAAATATTTTTTTACATTATAATATTTTTAATATGATATAAATTTTTAAATTCAATTCGATTCAAATTTAAATACAAAATAAAAAAATTTTAAAAATAATCTAACTTAACCGATAAATAAATCTAGGCATTGAGTATACTGTCCCAAATCCCAATTACTATCATTTCTCTGTCTCTCATTTTTCCTAATTTATTTTATTAAACCACATACTCGAGTACAATCAATAACTTAATATTATTTCTTTGCATCATTAATGGAGGGTTAATCCCCATTCACAATGGTAGTTAAACATTTGACTGTGATGATTAAGAAAATTCAAACAACTCATTCAAAAAAGTAAAAAAAAAAAAAGAAAGAAAGAAAGAAAGTGTATACACACATAAAACATATATATTTATATATAAACATAAATTTTTACATAAATTTTTAATTAAATAATAAATAAAATCTAACTATTTTACATTAAAAATTTACCAAGAAAGTTGCAGTGTCACACCATTCAAGAAGTTGGACCATAATTCATAGGTATAATCAATGAAAAAGAAATGTAGAATTCATACTGACAATGCATAAAATTAGAATTAGTGGTGCCACTGCCAAATGTGTAGCAGTTACAAAAGAAAATATGGAATTAACAATTGGTGCAGTTGATTTGTTATGGAAATTAATTCTTATATTATATTTGTGGCTGGCTGTGTGTATTTGGTCTGTCGGGGGTTGACTCAAGGCACTATATTTTTGACTAAGTCCTAAACGTCTGACGTGGAAATCCAAAATAGGAGAACCATTGTCCGCCACGTGGTCAATTTATAATTAATGTCTAATAGTTAATGTTATCTTACGCAACTGGTTGATTTCTTTGACTTCTGCAGCAGTCCACAATGGACGAATCAACTCTGAAAGTGATCTACAACTACACTTGCATACTGTAGTATCCAACTCTCCATTTTTTTTTTTTTAATATCGTGTTAGATATTTATATTAAATATATATATATTTGAATATAAATATAAAAATATATTTTTTAAATATATAAAATAAATTTAAAAATTAAATATATTTTTATTAAATATATATTGTATCGTACATCCATTCTTGAATCGGTATAATATAGCTTCCATTTCAAGAATTTGCATGAAAAATATGCAAGCATAAAACAGGCAAATCTGATCTATAAAAAATAATTTAAATTGGTCAATTCTTTGAGTTTTGTTCTTACAAATGAACTCTCAAGACATACGCACTACGTTTAGTATTCGTCATTTACGATTTGAGAGTACTAGGTATCAACTGCAACTCACTCTAATCTCTCAATGTTGGTGTCAAGAAAACAGAGTGCTTTTGCCATTTGTATTCCTTCCTATATTTACTATTTTTTATTAAACTTAATTACCAAGAACAAGAGTTCAATATTTTACCTACCAATTACAGAGTAGTTGCCAAACATTAATCTGTAAATAGACAATGCAATTTCCAAAATGGTTATAAGTTGAAGTATAATTTATTTAAAAGGTTTTAAATTTCTAGAAATACCTAAAAGAGACAAAGGCATATGGCGACAAGGGAAAGTGGAAGACCTTATGAACAAGCAGTAAGAATTTCATCCTTCTAAACATTTTTCAATGTTCCATCTCAATTCTCGAGGCTTCTAACAACCAAAAATATTAAAGGGTCAAAGAATGAGGAGCAGTAAGGTGACCGCATTCTTAATTTTATGATTCCATTGCATCGCTCCACAAAAGGGCTGAATTTAAACTTTAACTGAATTCATGCCATCCTCTTTGAGAAATGGCACTCAATAAAATTTAAAGTTTGAATTCTAACATCTACAATTATTTATTTAAAGTTTGAATTCTAACATCTACAATTATTTCTTTTATCCCTAAGCTGTCTCCAGAAATATAGAAGAGGCAGATACGTATTGTAAGACAGCCCAAACTAAATCCCATGTAATATACCATGTTTCCCTGGTGCTATTCATCAGCACCAGAGAAACATCATCAACAACAACAACAACAACAACAATCAAGGTTAGTCTAGGCAGCCATTCATCAGCTATGGTGGATACGCATTCCTATTGAATCGCAATTACAATTCTAGCCAGGCTCCATTTTGGTTTTGGTCTTTCTCGAATTGCCCTGGACGAGATTAATCTTGGTGGTCAACTATAAGCAACACAACTGGCCCCTGCTCAATCACAATCTTTCCGCCCATGCTCCAGTAATAAGGACCACATAATCTGTTCTAATTTTCCATAAGCAACATTCTCAACTTTGCCTCAGAGAGTATAGGGAAACTCATGCAGAACTATTTCCATAAGCAACATTCTTAACATGAAAAATTAAATCCAAGAATTAGATAAAGAGATACTCAAATATTCCTGGTTAAAATCATCCAATGTATAAAATTCAATCAAACTTGAAATATAGCTTAAATTCCAAAAACAAAAGCAAAAGTTAGAAAGGAATGAATATCAGGAGCATACTAAAGTTGCACATTTCAAATCACTGGACTTCGTATCAAGTATCAAATACCAATTAAAAGGGAATTGATGGAATTCCACAATAGATCACAAACAAGCACTTATAGAGATCACAGACTTTTAGCACACAAGACAAGCTTAATATTTTACTATAACAGGAACATGCTGAGAGCTGCCATATTGGTTCATTCTTTAACAGCAATACAGCATGCATGTTCTGTAAAATATCCTAACCTGCTATGACAAATTTCCACTATCTGTGACAAAACATAATTACAGTAAATCAATCTAGTGCCATTGTATTTCTGATTGTAACAAAGAAATTATAGAATTACATGTTAAAGAAAATGATGACCACTTTCCCTCCATCCCATTGTTCTCAAACAAAAATTTAAGGCCGTGGACGCTGATCTCAGTGTTTTGTCCAATGATGCAAAATTTATTAGCTGCTAGTGTTATAAGACAACCAAAGGTATTCGAACAAAGCTAACTAAAACAAACACTTGATTCCAGATTTCCAGCTTAAATTATCATAAATTCAACATCTTAAGACAAACAGTCTGGACAACCAGTTACTCGGCTAAACTACAGCCAAATTTGCATCATCCACTCTTTAAGTACATTTTGCTTCTGCAGTCACAGCAAACAAGGATAAATGCAAAAACAAAGGAGGGCCATAACAGCAATCTAGCGGCAAGAGGGATTGCAGAAAAAACTTCAATTATAGTTCGTACAATATATGGAATATAGTCAAATTATGTTGCCCCACTCCCCAAACTGATAGAAGGAAAAGGAAGTTGAGTAGCATGCTGAACCATAACCCTTGAAACAAGAATAAGCAGGATGCTAATTTCAGTCATTCCAAATCAGCGAGATCCCTTGTACAGGCCAAGCAATGGTTTCTCTCTCTCTTCAACTCTCTTCTTTGCAGCTTCCCTCGCTTTGAGTGCAGCTGCCTCTTCTTTAGATATAGCCTTGGGTTTCTCATCTTGTCTTTTTCTCTTAACACCAATTGAGGATGGAGCACCTTTAACAGATCTCATGGGATTTAAAGTAGCTGAAACAACAGGCCCAGGTGCAGTCTCTTTTTGACTTTTAGCAGCGCTTTTGCTATCAGCAACTGGACCCGCCCCTGATGTTGGAAATGGATTTTTCAAACTAGGATCTCTAGGTTTAGTATTAGATGAAGCTTGAGTCTTGGAGTATGCCTCTTCCTGTGTCACCCACCTGCCTGTTGCATTCCCTCTAAGTAAATATACCACAAACAACATTTAATCTAATAGATTATCTTGGAGAAGAAAGAAAGGGAAAAACTTCAAAGTCTACGTGCAGATTCATACCTATAGCATCAGAATAGTAAAAGCCTGACTTTGGATCATAGTATAAACCGTTGCTTTGATTGTAGTAATAACCTGAACTACTGTCATAGTCCCAGTCTGCATCAACCTTTAACAGTTAGAATAGCACTAAACACATATAAAAATTATAAATAAACCAAATGATACCATATGCATTTAGATATTATCAATAAAAAATGCCTTATTTATAAATAAAAAAATTATTGGGCCTGTTTGAGATTAAGGCCGCATATCCATCAGGCCTGCTTATTGGGCATCAACTACCAAGTTAGCACAAAGAGGAGAAAAAAAAATCAGTGGGGTTTTTCGGGCAGTTTTCGCAATACTATACAGATTAAAACCAAAATCTACAGTAAGTTTTGAGAAAAAGAAGGGCAGACCAACAAGACAAAGAAACGGGCAAACTGACTCTGGACCAGAATCCAACCAATGAAAGTTGCTCATTCTTCGGGTTCAGCTACCTTGAATCATGTCTAGGATTAAGTATGGCAACAATAAAATGTTCTTACACAGATTCATACCCATTATTTAATTTGTTTTTGAAATAAACTAGATTAGACATTCATTTTCCTGCTATAATCCACACTCAAAAGCTCCATTCTTACGCAAGGAAATTTAGCAATAGCAATACAGGTTGGTGAAGCTAGCTGCAGTCTTATGTAAATACTCAAGCAAATTTGTTAATCTCATACGAAACTGGATGCATAGAGCCTAAGTTTGATATTCGCAAAAATACAGGACTGCATTAAACAAGCTTCTAACTTCTCAATAAGTCACTCAAAAGATAAGATGTCTAGCAGCAGCTCAGTTTCATTAATAGCCCTAAGAAGAATGAAAAGGCTTTAAGACCGTACAATCAGGCAGGACTACAACTCAAAATTTCAAGAAGAACCAAAAACTTGTATTACTACAATAACTTTTACCATTTAAATACAATGGAAGTAGAATAAGTTGTGCTTACCTTCTTGACCATCTAAAGCTTGAGCATTAGAATCTCTTGCCTCAAAACTAGCAATGTCTTTCTGATAACTCCGCTTAGCTTTCTGGCAAACATTGTTAAGAAATACCAATAATCATTAAAAATAAGCATAAAGCAAGAAAAGCAAATCCTTATTGAACGGTTACTTACAGCTTCGATCTGTTCAAGAGCGCGAGCTGCTTCCTTCTGTTCCTTCTCTTTGGCTGCACTCTCTTTTCGCATAGTAGTAAGCCTCTTCGCAACATTTTCCTTGTGCCGTTGACCAAGCTCATGGTTTCGAATACTTGATGGGTTATTCGATATGTAAATTTTGCAGAAATCACACCATTTATTCCCTTGACTGACCCAATACTGAAACCAAAAAAAAAAGAATAAATTTGTGCAAATACAGCCACATAACTGGGAAAAGAAAACTGAAGAAAGAAACTTAATTCATTGAAAATTTTACTGTAAAACAATCACGATAAACGGTGTTAGAAAACAAAAAGGATCGAGGGAATTCATCTATAATTTCAAGCTCTAAAGAAAAATGAGAGAAAAAGTTGAGGGTTTTAATTTTTTTTATCGATAGCAAGTAGATAAAATTTAAAGAAGAAAGCCTTGGAGATTTGATTACCTCAGTCATGGCCGCGAAAATCTGATCGTTAGGAGGCCAATTGCTCAAAAATTGCTAATTGCTGGTGATATTAGGAATTTCTTTAAACCCTAATTGAATCGAGCGGGGTGGTGTTGAGAGTGATTGAACCGAGCGGGTTTTGCTTCCTATTTTTATAACGGGAACTGGATCGGAAACCAGCCAAGCTCGGACATTGCCTTTAGCCCACCTGACTGACAGACTAATCATCAATTTAAATTCTTTTTATATATATTTAATATATTATTCTATTGGATCCAAAAACAATAATGTATTTTTCACTTAGTTTATATATAATTATTTTCTTTAAATTTTGTCAAAATAATTCAAAATACTTATATTTAACATATATAATTATTTTTATTAAGGTTTTTAAAATAAAAAATATATAATTATTATACTATATTTTTAAATCTGTCAAAATATTTAATTTAATGTAAAAAAGTTTTAATAGTTAAAAAATATTTATAAATACCCGTTAATTGAATTATATATATGTATATCATTTTGTTTAGGGAACAGCTAACACCTTTTTAATTTGATAAAAAAGATCGCAAATTCGTTTGTGTCTAATTTTCTTTATAAATAACTTTACGACACGTAAATAATAATTAATATATTAAAAAATAATAAATTGAATCTTATTCTACAATTATCCGAGTTGTTCTTGTTCAGTCTAATTTAACTCAGAGTAGCACAAATCTGGGTTTTATTTTATTTTTTATTTTTAAATATATATTAAGGGTCACCCTATGTAATTAATTTATTGACTTATTTCCCTTCATAATAAAAGAATAAATCATGATCAACAAAAATGATCTCATTCAATGTTTTGTATGACAGGCTTTAAATATTTATACAAAAAATTCCTAAAATACCTTCAATAAACATTTATATAATAGAGAGAATAGAATATGTTATTGAATTTAAAAAAAAAAAAAAACATTAAAAAGCATCAACAAGTGGGTTTCTATTATCTAGTAATGCTTCGAATCTGATCAAATGATCAAATAGCGCATAAAGAAGCATGATTTTTTTATTTTTAGATATATTAATCCTTATATTGATTTTGTTTTATGTGTAATATTTTTATATTATCTTGTGTTTAAAATATTATATTAAATTTTAATTTTTTTAATATTTTACATCACATTTAATATTTTTGTATAATTTTTTATATTATGTAATTATATCATAGATAAAGCTATTAAATTTATTTTTATGTTGAGGGACTAATAATTTTAAATAGCTAATGAGCCATTAAAAGAAATTAAAAAAAATAAATGATATAGCGTAAAATTATTTATTGATAAAATTAAATTTAAATATTTTTAAAATATTTGTTAAGACTTAAATTGAGTTCGATCGATTTTGATTTAAATTACTTTTAATATTAATAATAATTTTAAATTTAAATTTATTTAATATTTAATATTTTTAATTAAATTTAAATAAAAATATTTTTATTATTAAATATTAATCTAATTTAAATTTATTTAAATTTTAAAAAAATATATACCGAAATAAATCAAACCTTTCGAGCCAGGCGAATAACCTGGCCGGTGGAGGGGACTGATTTGGCGAAAGTTCAACAAAACTATGTTCTTTCCCTTCCTGTTCTTGCTTCAACAACTGAAACCGATTTCCTTTTTTCTTTGCAAAAGATTTGTGAAGGAAAGGAGATAAAACTTAGTGCTTTCATTGTTAAATTTGATGTTTTTCTTCACTTTCAACTGACAACAGACAAACCCAAAGTCCTCCCAACGTTCCCCCTCAATCCAAACACAAAAACCCTAACCTTTCCAAAATCTGAATCTTGTTATTTTTTTTCATCAATGGATGAAACTTTGTTGCTAATGTTATCGAATCTCCTCCACCTTCATAACTCTCTTGATCCCACCACTTCCCTGCTTTCCCCCGCTTCTTCTTCCTCTCCTCCCACTTCCTCCCCTTCCCCTTCCTCTCCTTCCTCCCTCCTGTCGTCCTCTTCCCCTGCTCCTCTCCTCTTCTTCACCCTCGCCTCCCTCCTTTCCTTCCTCGCCACCTCTTCTTCCAAGAAAGGATCCCAAAGTTCTTCACCGAAGAAAAGGGAAGCTAATACTTCACCTTCTCCTCCCCCGTCTTCTTCCTTCCACTTCTCCCTTGCGGCTTTTCGTGCTCTCTCTACCGATCACATATGGTCAATGGACGCCCCAACCCGTGACGCCCAATGGCGGTCCTTGTACGGACTCTCCTACCCCGTTTTCACAACCGTGGTTGAGAAGCTCAAGCCTTTTATAACCGCCTCGAATCTTTCCCTTCCCTCTGATTATGCTGTAGCCTTGGTTCTTTCTCGTCTCTGTCATGGCTACTCCGCGAAAACCATTGCTTCACGCTCCTCTCTGGATCCTTACATCGTTTCCAAAATCACCAACATGGTGACTCGTCTCTTGGCTACTAAGCTCTACCCGGAGTTCATCAAGATCCCAGTTTCTCGTAGAAGATTGATTGAAACTACCCAGGGCTTTGAGGAACTTACTTCACTGCCCAACATTTGTGGAGCTATTGATGGGAGCCCGATAAAGGTCCGTGGGTTGAAAATTGATAGGAATTTGATGAATTCTTATAAATGCAAATACGGGTATGATTCTGTTTTGCTTCAGGTTGTTTCTGACCATAGAAAAATTTTCTGGGATGTTTGTGTTAAAGCTCCTGGTGGGGCAGATGATGCTACTCATTTTAGAGATAGTTTGTTGTATAATAGGCTTACTTCAGGGGATATTGTTTGGGATAAGGTGATCAATGTTAGGGGTCATCATGTTAGGCCTTATATTGTTGGAGATTGGTGTTATCCTTTATTGTCCTTTTTAATGACACCATATTCTCCAGACGGGGCTGGGACGCCAGCACAAAATTTGTTTGATGGGATGTTGATGAAAGGGAGGTCTATGGTGGTGGAAGCAATTGGGTTACTCAAAACTAGGTGGAAGATTCTTCAAGATTTGAATGTGGGACTTAATCATGCACCACAAACAATTGTCGCTTGTTGCGTGTTGCATAATTTGTGTCAGATTGCAAGAGAGCCTGAGCCTGAGATTCAGAAGGATCCCGATGAAACTGGGGGTCCGGCAAGGGTCCTTGAGAGTGAGAAGCAGTTCTATTATTTTGGGGAAAGTTTGAGACAGGCATTGGCGGATGATTTGCACCAAAGGCTTTCCTCCCGATAGGATAATGCACTTTTGAAAAGAGGTTGATTTTTTAACCTAGTCTTATCTGTAAGAATATGTATTTGAGTAGCTCTAATATGGTTGAGATAACATGTGTGATTTAACGCTTATTGCATTTCTCATCCTTTTAAGCAAGCAATAGAATTAGATTTTGTGGAGAAGTAAATTTGATATGTATGGACTTTCCTATTAACTGATGTGGTTAACTAAGCTGTTATAAGTGGAAAATAAAAATGCTCTGATTTTAAGAAACTGGCAACGCAAAACTATTACTGCTTGGTAAATTGATGCTGTTGATGCTTTTCTTATCTTTGGGTTGGTAAATTGTTAGTTGCTATGATGAACTGTGTATTCATAATTGTGAATACCTTGTTAAATTGACTTTATAGCATTTGATAGAAAGAATCTTGGTATTTCACTGGAGTGTTAGTTTGAACGTATATTGAGAGCAGTCTTGTGCTGTGTTTCCATCTGCGTTAGCTTTTATTCTCTTGTGTCATCCTTTTCTGCCAGTGCTGCCTGGCCTTTGCTTTCTTTCTCTCTCTTCTTGTTCAGTATGAATGCTTATTTTTGGCATAAATCCTTTGTGAGATGGTTCTGGTTGCTAATAGCACCATGTTATAGATTTCACCGGTAAGCGAAATGTGTTGAGGAAGCTAAATTTATGGCTCAATTTTAATTTGGCTTTCTTAGGACATTGGTCTTTAACTTACAGAAATTTGTCATAACCATGGTTGCAAGTGAAATATGGGTTTGACTGCTTATTCGACCTTGTTATCTAGAAATCACTGGCAAAGGAAACGAGTTAGTCAAGAAATATTTATGATTCATTTGCTATTTCATTGGTTTTTTCCGGATGTTTCTTTGATTGACAGAAATTATAGATATCATGGTTGTGAGTTCCGAGAGCCTGGTGGATCTAGGGAAAAAATGCAAGCTTTGGCTTTGGCTATATGATGTTCTTTATTGTGTACTGTTCTTGGGGTTGAAGATTTTTCCCCTTTGTTTTACACCTCCTGGTCTTACAGGAGTGCAGTAGGCACGTATTGTTTCTTAGGTTCTGAAAGAGGGAATCAGTAAGCTTTTTCTTGCCCATGAATCAATGGCATTATTTCTTCCCGCTGCCTTCATTTATCTCACAATTTTCTTGATGGTTGATAGTCTCTATTAGGTTGGTGGCATACGCTGCTAGAATATGAGCTTATCATTGTTTTTAACTTGAGTTGAGCTGGAGTAGCATCTGCCTAGTTATGGTCCTGTGTAGAACCTATTTTCTGATGCCCTAATATAAAATATGCATTGACTGATTCACCTGGATGAAGCCTAGAGTTACAAGACGTTATAAGGAAAGGCTGTGTAGCTTCAGTGACCTTCATTTAAGTGTAGATAAAGCCAAATGTATAGAAGAGATAGATCTTGAAACATTTGAGGAAATCGAGGTTGATGTTTTCTATACCAAATATTGAGAAATTTTTTGTATCTCCGACGGTTAATGGTATCTTTCTTTTCTTACAGGTTGGGCTGGAAGTCTAGAAGTAAAATCCACTCAAAATTTGTTCTCCCTTATTCAAATCTTTGATTTGTTGCTTGAATCGCAAAATAACCACCTTTCATTGGATGCTTTCCTTATTACTTGTATAGTGAGTTGTTGTATTCAAGACTAATAAAGGCTTATCGATTAATTCAAGCTGCTAATGAATTATTGGCGTTTTACCAAATAATCAAAATCCATTGCACTTTTACGCTATGCATAGAAATAGAAATTACATAATTTGTCCTTGAAAAAAATAAAAAGCTGCTAATGAACATGCAAGCACTTAACAAATTTGAACGTTCGGCACTGTTGGATGCTCTCTACGCATTGAACTTTCCTCCATGACTGAGAAACTGGATTCCGTGAGAAGTTGTAAGTTGATCCTTGTCGAGAACCGCAAGCAATTTCTCCATTTAACTAATGGATTTGCCGGAAAATCAGCAGTAACATACCCTCTAGAACGCATGCTTCAGCTCATGGTTTTGGAGTCCTACACAACGGATGTGACTGTGCGAATCGAAGTACCCCATCTGTTCGGCAGATCCCCGGTGCTCTTCTTTAACAACTCAACAAAACTATGGTCAAGCTAACATAAAAACTGAATCAATCTTCTCAAAGGATCTACAAGAATAGCTGATTGTACCTATATACATAGTGTCATCGATGAAGAAATGGAGCAGAAGTTTATTTTAAACAAAATGCAGTAAAATTACAAGTTTTGTTGTTACATACCTACATTCAACTTAAGCATGTACGGCATAATGGAACTTGAATACCTCTCGAGTTGCTGGAAGTAACAGTTATGCAGTCCCATAAAAGCAATCCCAGGCATTATCCTGATAAAAGTAGCAGACATAATAAGCTTCATTTGTATTTCTGAAGATTGCGAAAACCAGGAAAGCTACGCCATTCAGCCTGCTTCCTCTATAATGTCCTCTATGTAAATGATAATTAGAAGCATGGCCATTACCATTTATGAAGGGCTCATGGGTTTATGGTTCATTGTGCCTGCCCGTCCTTCCCCAGCATATGCAGTTCAGCCACTGTTTGGAAGGAGGCCATCCTTGGCCATTTCTGTAAGCACATTGAAAACTGCATCCATGTTCCCTTCTTTATGGTTTATCTCAACAAGCACTTTAGCAAGCTCAGCATCAGTAAGTTTACAGCTTCTAAGTATGTTTGCTATGACTTGACTTAACGCGTCAGTCTTAACAACCATGAACAGTGCTTTAACCAGTGCAATAACAGTCACAGAATGAGGAACAAAACCTAACTTCACCATTTCCTTGTACAGATCATATGCCTTCTGAATATTTCCACCTCTACAATGACCATGTATAATAACATTATACACAGCTTCATCAGGTTTATAGTTTCTCTGAAGCATTGACTCAAAAACTCGATCAGCTTCATTCATCAAACCCTTCATACAAAATCCCTTTATAAGAGCTACCACACTTTTAAATTCAATATTGACACAGTTCTCTATCAGCACATTATATGTGACATCACTTGGGACAGACTCATCATAAAACAACTTGAGCAAAAGCCTTTTTGCTTCCCTTGTTCTAGCTTGTTTATTGAGACCATTGATAAGCACGCTATAGGTAACAACATCAGGAAGGAAGCCCTTCCGGACCATTTCATTATGCAAAAGAAAAGCCTTGTGTATATCGCCCTCTCTGCAATAAGCATAAATTAATGTAGTATACGTAAATTCATCAGGAGTCACACCTCGACTCAGCATCTCCTGGAAAAGATCACAAGCTTCAGTAAGTCTACTCTGTTCACACAGACCTTTAATCAGCGATGAATATGTAACTGCATCTGGTTTAACTCCTTTCTCAACCATCTCCTGCTTCATTTGGAATGCCTTGTCCAAATCCTGGCATTTGCAAAATCCGGAAATAATTGTACTATAACTTACTAAATCTGGAGCTAACCCTTTTCCTACCATATCTTCTATAATTTTTAAAGCCTCTTCTACCCTTCCAAGCATACAATGCCCATTAATAAGAGTATTATAAGTAACCAGCGAAGGAGAAAATCCGTTCCTACCCATTTCATTTAGTACCCGAAAAGCTTCATTTAAAAGTCCTTGCTGGCAGAACCCATTAATCAAAGTAGTATATGTTCTCTCATTTGGACGAAGTCCTCTAACATGCATCTGATCAAAAAGCTCCATTGCTCTGTTCAAATTCCCAGCCTGGCACATACTATTAATCAACGAAGTATAAGTAATGACATTTGGAGTCAAGCCATTCCTAACCATCTCTGCATGCAAGACAAGTGCTTGATGAAAATTACCATCTTTACAATGCCCGTTTACAAGTGTATTATAAGTAACCTCATTCGGAACAAAACCCTTCCGATTCATCTCGTGAAGCACCTCGCTCGTCTCCTTCATCCTACCTTCTCTACACAACCCATTGATTATTACATTATAAGAAATCAAATTTGGCTCCAAACCCTTCAATGCCATTTCCCTAAACAACTTAAATGCATCATCAATCTTCTTCAACTTACAGTGTGCATCGATTAAGGTATTATAAGTAACCACATTAGGCAAACAGCCCTCTCTCTCCATTTCAGAGAAAAATCCCCAACCCATATCCAAATTCCCCGCCGTGCAAAAACCCCTAATCAAGATGTTATAAGTAAACACATTTGGTGAAACCCCATTTCTAACCATCTCCCCAAAAACTTCCTCAGCAAATCTAACAGGCCTTTTACATCTAATCACGGCGTCTAAAATAGCATTATAAGATAAAACCCCAGGCATAAAACCATTAGATTTAGCCAAATTAACGATATTAAGAGCCTTGTCAATTAGTTTCAAATGGGCATAAGATTTTACCACCAAGTCAAAAACAGACGAGCTTGAAGCACACAAATGGTAGGTTTCCTTGAGGCATTGAAAGACGAAATCGCCCTTCGGGTCGGACCTATGGACAGCGAGATCCTCTGCTAGGGATTGTGCTGATTTATAAAGCTTGAATTTGGTGAGGATGTGGAGGGTGAGACATTTGCAGCGAGGGGTGAAGAACGGGTGGGGTTGCGCCCATGTTAGGAACTTTAGGATTAGGGTTTGGTCGTTTTGGGACTTGAGGAGTAAATAAGAAGCTGCTTCGGGTGTGAAGTTGGAAGCGAGCGAATTCAGCTGGTAAGGGTGACGTTTGAGGAAGGTCACGGCTTTGTCCGCGAGAACGGCGTGGGAGGCAGACGAGAGGCAAGAGAGAGAACGTTGAACATGGAGGTTTAGGCAGGGCATTTCAGGGAACTGGGAAAAGCTAGGGTTTATCAAAGGTTCTTAGGGAAGATTAAGAAGCCGAAGAGCCGTTGAAGCTGGAAGGTCTCTCCTTTGCGGGCTTATTTTTCTTTCAAGTTTGCTCTTTTCCACTTGTTTTTTCCTTCTTTTTTTTTTAAAAAAAATTTTAAATTAGTTGACGATTTTTTCGAAAGATTTTTTCCCTAATAAATAAATTGGTTAGGCTTTTAAAAGGTGGAATCCTGCCCACTTTTAATTTAATTAAATTAATTTTTTTTTTCTTACTAGTACTTCATTTGGAGACATTGAGTAAGAGGATTGAAATATCTAGGGCTGAGAAAAAAAATAAAAAAATTGAAAATCAATTTGAATCATAATGTATAGCTCAATTTTGATTCGATTTTTTATACTTGATTGGAGTGATGATTATGTATATTTGATTCGATTTAATTTTCAATTCATAAATTTATTTTTAAATTAATAAATTTAAAAATACTATAAAAATATGCTTTTTAAGTTTTTTTTAAAAAATCATGAACCAAATTAATCTAAATCGATGAAATTCAACTCGGGTCGATTATATATTATTTCCAAACGAAAGAAAAGGAGTAATTCATGTAAATACTAAATCATGAAGAAAATATCTTATCTTTCAATGGAAATAAATCCTCCTTTTAAAGCAAAATAAAGGATATTTACCAGACTAAATAAAAGAAAACTAAAATTAAGGAAATAATGAATCAAACACATAGATATATAAATCAAAAACGTGTGACAAAGACAAATATAACAATATCTGCCCCCATTGAGGCAAAGCTAAAAGCTATATATATATATATATATATATATATATATATATATTTTTTTTTTTTTTTTTCTACATTGTGATTGTTTGCCAATCACATCTTTTGCTGCCTTTCAAACTCTCTCAAAGAATTAGCATAAAGTATTAAACTTGAAGCCTTATAAATCTTAACTCATGCTTGGATTTAATGAAACATGCTTTCCCGAGTTCCCGAACTCAGAAAGACCGATCCATTTTTTACAGCCACAGCTCGTTGAATCGTCTTCGAGCAACATGTGATTACTACTTTCCAAGAGTCACCAACATCCCTTTGACATCATTGTGCCTTGGTAAGAGCTCGGCTGGATGGACCGCGCAACAATTTCACAAACCCGAGGAAACTTAACTTCCCATCTGTATGCCTTATCCAGTCATTAAGAACCGCATGAACCGGAATAGAAGGTCCAAGACCAAGTTCCTGAATCATTAATTTTCAGAAAAGATGACATCAATTGGTAAGTCTAATTTGTTCCAAGAAGCAACGAGTTTCACAGGCTTCTGTCATGTAAAGTGCGGATTGGCCAGTTTAGATTGCATATGATGATTCATTTTTGCAATTCAGTATCATAAAAGAATTCCAAACTTACAGACGCGAGTTCCTCGATGACAATAGCCCTGTTTCCGTCCTTCTCGAAAAGCTCATATGCACAGCGGGCATGCTGTTCCCAGTGATCAAGTGCCTCAAGCTGATGGACACTTAATGCAGCTGCACAAAATTCTTCAAAATCCATTCTTCTGTATTGAAGTGCATTTAGCTGTCATGCAATGGAAATTAAACGAACAAGTACTTGGATAAGCTACTTCTCCACGACCATATAATCAAGGAATTGCTACATAAAAGAAAGAATAGCAACTGAGTTCTTACTGAGAAAAGAACATCAGGTACGTGAGACTCCTTCATTGCATCGGTTGCATTTTTCATTAGGGCCTGTTTGGAAGAAAGCGAATGATTAGAACAAGTGCAATATCTAACACGATGTCGACCATTTTTTTAGGAAGGGCAGGCTAACCGTCTTAATATTCTCCAAGGTTATGCTACCATTTTTGGGCTCTAATAATGCAAATTGTTCTCTCAGGTAAAAGAGTTCATCCACGGTCAATGTCTTAGACAATGCCTGCAGGAATGAAATAATAAAATCACTAAAGGTAATAAAACGTAAAAACTGATGATTTCACTTGGCATCAAGTCTCCAAGGAGTCAACCATTATCGGATTTGCATTACAAATACGGACAGAATGAAGCAA
>JBBYHM010000015.1:1303515-1316287 GCA_038381775.1 Adansonia rubrostipa
TATGTACCAAGGGCTCGAATTGAATAAATTTATTAACATTAAGTTTTATCTTTATGGGTTTTTAGAATTATGTATACTAATAACAAATTTTATTTTTGTTCCATTTTCATAAAGTATTTACTTTAAAATAACTTTTATCAATTAAATATGAAAATTTACTATTGAAATTTATCAGATAATTTTACCATTCTTCACTCTTTTTATTTTTCTTTAAAAAATGATTACTACATTAAAATTTTTAAAAAAATACTAAATAAGAATTAAAAAGTGTTTAAAATTTTAGAATTATGTGATATATTTTTTTAAATTGTTTGCAAAATTAATGAAATAATTTTTTTTTAAAGAAAAATGTATCTAATACTTCCATTATTCTTTTCTTTTTGTTCCTTAAAGAGTCCTCAAAACTTTAATCTTTTAAAGGGAAAAATAACTTTTTTGAAATTCCTCTATCTCAGTCTTAATGTCATCATTGTAAATTAAAAAAAAAAAAAAAAACACCAAACAAACAAACAAACAAAGAACAAGTGGGTTCCCCACTAAATGGCTAAAAGAGAAATAATAATAATAATAAAAAAAGAAGTCATTGTTAGGAATTAAACCCCCAAATAAAAAAAAATGGCTTCTCTCTTTCTCATCAATGTGTTTTTTGACCATTAAAGTGAAACTATGAATGCATTTGACTGTGTTTTGGTCCCATTTAAATGCACCAGCTTGCTTTATCTTTTTTTTTTTTTTTTCCTTTTCTTTTAATCACATATGAGGAGGCAACAGCAACAAGTAAATTGAGATTCCAAACTCCATCTTGTTTATTATATTCCCTCTCAGACCAAATTTGCTGTTGATTAAGGTAAAAGTATGAGTAAATTTTGGGTTTTGTAAACATTTATTATTATAACAAATGATTATAGATCGGTTCCTTGGCAATAATAATAAGTTAAAAATTGAAAAAAAAAAAAAAAAAGGGTCATTGCAGACTGAAGTTATATTGTCATTTGCCAAATTGTTCTGCAAAAATAATTAATATACCTATTTTTATGCGAATATGAACATTTAATATATATATATATATGAAAATAATATAATAAATAAAATATAACATGTAATATTTTTTTTAATAAATTAACATAATTAAAACATGACACGAGACACGGAACCGTGTGTGAATCTGGATATATTTGCTCACTCGCTGCCTTACTGCCAGATTGGGGTGGGGGAAGAGGCGGGACTTCTGACGCTTTTGAAAACAACTAGCACTATCACCATGGATGACTTGACTAAGATTAAAACCACAGCCTAACCATTCCACGTCTGCTTAATTATAACTCCATAGATGATTGATGATGATAGGCATTCCTGTATGTCGGTCTATTTTGGGGCGCCCACACATCTACATATGATTGGCATACATCTGATGCATAATGTACACGTAAATCATGCATCATACTCTCCTATTTCTTTCTCTCTTTGTTAGGCTTTGCGCTTTGCTAAATTATGCGTCATAGACTTTAGTACATTACAATTAACTTCAATAACCTTCTTGCATTCATTGTAGTTACCAGTCTCTTTTCAGATTTCATTGATTACCCTTAATTGTAAGGTCTTTTTTTATGGTACAATAGAGACTCTAATCTAAAAAATAGGAAAAGACACTGAAGAATTAGGGATTCGGAATCCAGACCTAACGAATATGCCAAAGTGACTGCATGAACCAAGTTCAAATCCCGGATTCTTCTTTTAGCACAAGTTAGTATAAAAGAAAACATATCTTAGGCAGTAGCAAAAGGATGTTCATTGGGTTTTTTTTTCATTCTAATTGATTTTTTTTCGACTTTGGAACCATGAAAACATAATTTTAAGAATCTGTGAAGGAAAGAAGGGGATTAATGCAATGTAAGAAAAACAGGTTCAAGGATGATTGGTAAAAACCAGACTTGGTGTCTGGGGTGGGGTGGGGTGGGGGAAGGATACAATGATTTTTCATCGGAATTTCTACTTTTATTGGGCCAATTGAACAGCTATTGGAAAGCTGAAATTGACAGCTCATTGACCGTGGTCCTTTGCATGTATCATTATCCATTTTTGAGGGGCAAAGTTACATCAAATCTGAAACAGCCGTTCCAGACCAGATGGGTGAAAGCTAACAACTGAGAACTGCTGCCTAATCAATACATACTAATGTACAGAGAAACTTCCAAATGGTCCTTAAACATTTTGGACGATAAAAGTAAAGAGATTCTCATTGATACAACTATGTCAGTCCGTTGGTCAGGTTGAGTTAGATCGAGCTATGATTTAAATTTTTTTGTGTATAGCTTTAAATTAATTCACAAATTCATTCACTGTTTATAGTAATAATAAATTTTTTTATTATTAAATAATAATTTAAGCTGATTGAATCGATTTGAATTTATAAAACTTTGTCCAAAATCTGACTTGCCTTTTGGACAAGTCTGGGCCACCAGAATACAGACGTATTCTTTAAATGAAAACTTAGATGAGGATGACTTTACAAGCACAAAACGATTTATGGGAAAATACAGATCACATGGTCTGGAACATTTTGTTAGTCGCATGGCTTGTATGTTAGACGTTTGCCTTTTTGATTATTACATGTCGTTTTGCGGTGTAATTTATGCTTTCATAAAGGGTCAAAATCTCGATATTGCTTCCAAGTTATGGCATCCTTTGCCAATCCATTAAGAAGTGTCCTTGTTGATTTTCTTGTCTGAACCTATTTTTCTTTGTTAATTTGCGGTCCAAACCCTATCCGAATTCACTGTCTCCCGAGCTTTGATACACTTTTCTCAAAACTTGATCGATGTTCATACTTCACACTATCACCCTTTTGGTTCGGTCACATTTATCGCAATTGCAAATGAAGCTCAATACTGGTTTCACATCAAAGTTTCAAGCTATACTTCAATCCAACAGAAGTTTGCTTAAATAATGAGTGCTAAAATGTTTAAACCCTTCATATGAACAGAGTTGTAATCATGCCTTCGCCCAAATGATCATTCCAAGAGTATTTGTAATGTCCCAAGAACGAAAATTACACCAGAATTTTAAACTAAGCTTCATTTACCATTCATTTGAATCCCAATACATCCCTGCCAAACCAACAATGAATTACAATGTAACCAAACTTGGCACTTGGAAGTAGATTCATCAGACAACTAAATTGTGAAAATACAGAGTATGTTTCAATGGCTATCTCCAGTACGTTTTTCCTACTTTTCCATGGAGGCCTTAGCATTAAAACCAAAGGTTTTTGAGAATTTTGTAACAAAGCAGACACTCGATTTTGTATTCTGGGTCTGCAAGTAGTGGAACGCTGCTTATATCGATAAGATTTCTTATCTCTAAGCACCAGTTTTCTGATGGGTTCCTGGTGAATCTTCAATTAAAATGCGGAGTTTGGATCTTCTTCATCCGAGTCAAATTCAACCTGCAAGCGAGTTATAGGAAAACATGGTAATTGTTCAACATTCATAGACTTCTTTTCTGTTTGCTCTTCTTGAACTTGAATTGAATCATTTTACCAGCACCAAAATTCTGAAATCATAGATTACAGGTGACAATAAACAAAATATTGAAGTAATTAGCAGCATGTTTTAGTTTTTACACTGTATTAGGGGAAAAGAAGCTCACATTTTCATCTTTGTACCATTTACCATGGCAGTCACGTTTCCAACCTGCAGATGTAAACTTAAGTTCTCTCTCTCTACGTTCCCGGAAATCCAGTTCCTGCTGTACTAACTTGTCAGACATTTCATTAGCGGGACAAGAGTGATTCTGAAAAAACTCCGGTGTTGCACTTTTAACATCATTCTGCTTCAGCAACATGTCATGGTTTTCGTTTCCCAAATTGTGCTCAGGTTTTTTGTTACTAAGTATCTCAGAAGCAGCCTTCCGTGCAATTTGAATCAAAGGTTTGCTAGCTAAATGAGCACTTTGCTTGGTGGTACTAGATTTAACAGAGGAAGTATGAAAGTCTCGCAAAGCTAGTCTCCTGTGTATTTCATCTCGTCGCATAAGTTCCTTTTCCTTCACCTTGGACTCTACAGCCAAATGACGCGATCCTCTGCAATGCATCTGCAAAATGACTTCAACATTCAAGAACTAGTTTTTTCCATTTAGGACAATCCTAAGAACCAATAAAAGAAAACAAGCGAACTATCTTATAAGCAGACAGGATACACGTGAAAAATTAAAAAAAAAAAAACTCAATTAAAGTTTGAATTATGTAAGTGAACCTTAAATTTTATGAGTTAGCTGCCTTCGAAACAACCTTCTCCCTCTTCTACCCAAAATCCCAGTGAAAAAAAACAAAGTTTTTAACTCTATATTCCAAGCTCATGCAAAAAGGCAACTAATTCAAGCTAGGAAGGACAATCAAAATATGTAAAAATTGCCTCATCAAATGGCTAGCCTACAATTCAGGAAAGGTGACATAGTATACCTAGGCTGCGAACTCTTTATTTTCTCTAAAATATTTGTATCCAACATCTGTATCTAACTCATATTCGTACGTAAGTATGATTATGATCCTCTTGAGTAAATGAAAAAACTGGAAAAAAAATTAACATAATAAATACATACCCATATTCGCTTTCACTTGAATTCGGATAACATAAGAGTATAACCATTAGATAAAAAATGTTTTCTTTCTTCCATCCTGCTAAATTGCCTTTGAAAATTCATGAAAGTTGACAAGAAAATGCCTTCTAATCAGTTCAAATAATTAAAGCTACGCCCGTAACTAAGATAGCATCATTTTTATTTCCTTTCTTTCCGATTAAAAGGATTATAGACATAGGTTTTAAATTTTCAGTATGATAATAGAATTCAGATTTCAGAATGAATGAAATTAAAGAAAGAACGAAAGTTGAAAAAAAAAAAGGAAGAGAATGAACAAAAGTGATGCTTACCGAAAGCATGAGAGGCGTGTCAAAGATGGGATTGCGAGGGCAAACAAGACAAGCGTACTTGCCGGAAGAGAGCTTCTTGTAAGATGAGCCATCAATCCCCTCAATAACAACTTCATCTATTCTTCTCTTTCTGTATTGTGCTTCTCTTCCCCAACTATCCCCTCCGAATACACTCATTCTTTTTTTTCTTTCCCTTTCCAAATCCCAACACCGCCTCTTTATCTGCCCATGGTGTCAGCAAATGGAAGGATATCCATCTGAGGCCTAGTCAGTCTATAAGTCCATTGGGCCAATCTTCAGATTTATAAATGTTATCAAATCGGATCATAATTTAAATATAATTTATTTTATTCAATACAAACTCTAACTAATTTTTAAATTTATTTTATTATTTTAAAAATTAATATATTAATTTTTATACTAATATATATTATACTTAAATTTTAATAAATTTTTTTATTAATAAAATAATGATTCGAACAAGATCAATATGTCCAATAATTTTTTATTTTTTTTCTTTTTAATCCCAAGTAAACAATTGCTAACATTTTTTTTAATTATTTCAAAATCGGATAAAAGGAGAACTTAGAGTCAAGAATTTTATTTAATCATCATCCCTTTCCAATGATTTATTTTTCTATTTTTTTGGTAATACTTTTGTCGTGGAATCTATAATAAAGAAATTATCTTACTAATTATTAGCTTAATTTTTAGATTTCCAAAATTAAAAAAAAAAATTTACCTACAATACTTTTTTCAATCCTATAATTATCTAATCAGAACACAGAATTACATAAGATCCATCACTTAAAACCATAGGTTTTATATAACATTTTTGTGGACCCTACATAATTTAAAGTTGTGAATGATTAATTATATTACAATAATTATAGATGATAAGGATGACAATGGATAGTGCGGATTTAAATATCCGTAATTATCTAATCTATTTTTTACAGATTTAAATAGTGCAAATTTAGATAATATTCAAATTTAAATATTATAATTACTATTCACAGTGGATTTGAAGGAGATACGGATATAAACCTTCAAATATCTATTATCTCACTCCGCATTACACATACAGATAACGAATTCAGATGTCTGAATCCTATATTCAAATCCGTTTTTTGTAAAATGTTAAAAATTTATGATCTATGTAAAAATCAAATCTTGACCTATTGAATTTGAATTTGAATTTTTTTACGAATTCGAATATCTGATGGATAATTTTATTTAGTTTATATTCAAATTTGGATAGTAATTTAATGTAGATTCAAATTTTAAAATAATTTTACAAATTTAAATTCGAATATCTCAAAAATTATAGATATCCAATCCGTTAGTGAGTGATATGCTCTCATAAATTAGATTAGTAACGTAGCTCCAATCTTTAAGTATATCTAAAAATATAAAACTTGCGACGTTTTTCACATGTTTTTTAAAATTAATTTGTAAAACTAAAAATTTCAATGCTAGTATTTCAAACATAAAATTTAATCTAATATAGTTTGCTAAATGAAAAATTACAAATGAACTTAATGCAAGAGATTTTGGAATAAAATTTCGTGGGTCCATTTCGTTTACTCTTTCCCCATTACAAATTTGAATGCCAGTTCATTCGAAACGAGGTCATGAAAAGTCAAACATAAATATAAAAATATAATCCCTCAAATATATATAATAAAAAAACTCTTACATCCGTATCAAATATATATTTTATCTAACATTTATCTAAATTTTAATAAACATAAATTAAAAAAAAAAAGGATTAGACAGCCTAGGCTGCAATTGATATAGTCAAACGAAAAGTTTGTCTGACGTTTCCCTTGAACTGATGAAACTATTATACGATTCAACATTTCTAGTTCGTGGTAAGCTTCTGATTATAGTTCTACCCATGGAAAGAATATAGATGCGAAGTGAAGGGGTTAGTGGAGGCACATTGAGACATAGTCTCAATCTTTTTCCCCGGTTCCGAAGGATCATTGCAGGTAATTTTAATTTTGTCTGACTTCATATTTTAACGCCAGTTAGATTGTCAGATTAGACAAAACGATAAAGAAAATTGAGGGCCAAGTGACCTGTCCATGGCCGGGTCAGGCCACAGATTCAAAACTTTAATTTATTATTATTATTTTTTTTTTTTCAAACCAGCAGACCAGGCTCAATCCACTCTGAAAACTCATTTTATCATTTATTATATTATTAAAATATTTTAAATATATTTATATAATTAAATTTAAATAAAAATATTATTTTTATTATTAAATAATAATTAAGGTAAAATCAAGCTAGACTGGCCTGGATTCTCAAAAAAAACAAACTGTCCAAGGGCCTAGCTATACAGGCCAGGCTTGGCAACTAATCAAGCCCATGAACAGGTCCGGCCATCGAATGCCAAAAGAAAAACAGACAAAATTTCAATAACATGAACCCAACTAAAAGAAATTGTCCCATACAAAATTCTACATTTTATACCCCCTTTTTCTTCAAAGAAAGAAGGATCACCTGGACCAAAATTTCATCAATCTTAGTCTAAATTTCCTAGCTCCTGATTTAACTTGTCTATAAAACTCCCACTACAAACAACAATTCGGTCAATCCTCAGATTTGCACAGTTGAGTTTGCTGGAATGCTTCCCACTAAAACCTGAGGAAGATTAGTAAACTCAACATGACACATATACTATTTTAAGATATAGCAAAGGCTTCATTGTTTCCTGAATGACACATTATTTGCCTCCAATTTCCATTAGCATGCAAGTGGTCATTGTTGCCTACGGAAAATTAGTATCAAACAGTTGCAACAGAAACGCAGACGCTGAAAACCCGTACCTAGTATTTTGTCCAAAAAGGTAAGAGATCCTAATCAAGAAAAGCCAGAACCAGATGACACTATCTCACAATGCTACAGCAAAAGATAAGTGAAGCTCTCAAATATCAGGGTTATCAGCAGCTGCATTGCAAATTCCCAGATAACATCAAGTATCATATCTCAAGCAGCAATAAGAGAAAAAGATTAAAAGCAAGCCAAAACCAGCACACGCGACGTACCGGTTGAGTTTGGTTGGAACATCTTACGATATCGCCTTCTCTCCTCATTGCGCCGATCATTGATCTGTGCTCACCAAGTTTTATTGCATGAATAAATTTGTTCATATATATGTTTAATCCACGAGATACTATGAATTCGATTTGATCTACCAACCTTTTTCATCGCAGCAGCAAGCTCTTTCTTTATTCCGCCTGAACAGAATATATGACAAAAAGTTATCAAAAAGTCTCAACAAGTTCCACATATTAAATATATATATATATATATATATATATATCCTCGGCCTCATTATACGTAGAAAATAAAAATGAGTCAAAGTTGGATAAAGTTAATGACACTTTCCATTTGAGAGTGCTATTTTCCCATTTCTCATCCTGCCAAGCCCTAAAATAAAGATACAACTCAAATACTTCTAAAACAGAGAATGATCCAATATTAGGTTCATTGTAGCTAAGTCATAGTTCATTACTAACCATCATTTGGCTCCAATTGCAAAGCTCTCTTGAAGCTTTCAGCAGCAGCATCAACATCATTAAGTGCCATGTGTGCCTGGCAGATAATTATCACATTCATTAGGACAAGAATGGACAGAAAGTGCAGCATAAAGAAGATAACTAAAAGGCAAGCAGTAAAGGCATCACTAAAAGGCAAGCTGTAAACGCAGCTTCTAAGGAAGGTCCATGGTATGCATCACAACAAATTTTCCCTTGAGAGATGACTAGCTTAGACCAAATAAAAGCCAAAGCCGCCAGCATCCAAGAGATTAAAATTATTACCAATGAGAGATACTAACCTGACCTTGGCGAAACAAGGCTTTCACATTGTTATCTCCATCGCGCATTGCAAATTCTGTGTCCAATAGTGCTCCTTTCAGATCCCCTAGTTTTAGTTTGCATGCCTAAAGCCGCATAACCCATCAAGTATTAGAAAAAAATGTACGATAACTAAGATTAGTCCAAATTAAAAGTTGACAGGCAAGACAACGATAAAAGATATTAAAAGATAAACAGAATATAAAACAAAAATAGTCAACATTTAATCAGCTCTAGGATATCAAAATAAAAGTTATATTCTGAGATGGCATCTAGGCAGCAAATCAGTGCTGCCTAGCTAGCAAAATTATTCAAACCTATAGTGCTCAACAATTGATAGAGTCAGTCAAAAAGTGAAGAATGAAGCTTACAGAGCTATTTGTGAATATCTGGGATTTCGTCTTTCTCAAACTTGAACTCTTCTCTGCAAAGCCACAACATAGAATATGCAGACCAACCAAGGTGAATTGAGAATCATAGAACTTTAGTTATAAGAGATAGATGATACCATGTACAGCAAAGAAATGTTTTCACCTTCATCAATCCCTTCTTTCTCCCAGCAGATATCTAAATAGCGTAAAGCCTTCCTGTACTTTCTGAGAGCCATCTTATAGTCTTGTTTCTATTAAGGACATTCACTAGCATAAATGAGACCTCAAAGGGGAAACTAAAAGGAATGGGAAAACAAGGGAGAGAAAGGATGAGCAAGAAACCCAGGATGCACTATCTTGAAATATCAAGTGTAGCAAGAATGTTGTATAAGCAATCAACCCATTATTTCATTAATAAACATGCATACACCAATTACCTTATAATGTTCATTTCCAAAAGCCTTAATAGAATCCACAGCAGTCATCCACCAACAGAGCTCATCAGGACTCTCATCAAGGTCAGCTGGCCAATCAGTATAAATATCACCATCATTGAAAAAATTGGATATCCCATCATCTGCCCCCTCTGGGATTTCTCCACAATCAGCAATTGTAACATCAACAGTGGGACAATCACCTTCATCAGTTGTTACATGTTCAATTGAACGAACAACTCCCATTCCTTTGACAACCTTACCAAATACAACGTGTTTCCCATCTAAATGAGAAGTGCGAGTTGTAGTGATGAAGAACTGAGACCCATTTGTGTTAGGACCAGCATTTGCCATAGATAACATTCCTTTCCTTTCATGTTTCAATTCAAAATTTTCATCTTCAAATTTCAAACCATAAATTGACTCTCCTCCAGTACCATCTCCGGCAGATATATCTCCACCTTGTACCATAAATCCTTTGATAACTCGATGAAAACGAACTCCCTGAAATTTATTAAAGAAAAAAAAAGGCATGTATCATTCAAACAGAACAAAACTGAAATTCTCATCCAAAGGAAGGTATAATAATTAAGCAGCTAGAAGATCTTTTCTGAAAAAAGAAATTAAAACCATCACCATGACCATGTTAGCGATTCGAATCAAAGCCAAGCACCCCTAAGTTAATTCTATTTCTAGGTGTCAAAAGCTGCCACTTCTCTGTGCCAGCATTTCACAGACAAACCACTTGTAGCATCACAAATAGTTGGATGACATTTCTAAATTTTGCCCTCTGTTAACAGAAATTGAATCCTAATTGACATGTTGATTGCCAAAACTATCACAATCAGTCAAGGAATTTTAAACGAATTCTTATATATATATATATATATATATGGCGGGAATGGTCAAAGATTGAAGCTCAGACTATATTATGTGGAAAAAAAATCATAAACAACCTCAAAAAACTTTAAGACTACCAGAAACAAACAAGGCAAAAGTATCAAAATTCCAAGTAAATATTCCTATTCAAATGACCCACTAACAAATTCAAGAAGCAATATTAAGGTTGACAATAATATTCGACATGAATATATATATATATTAAACATCAATAAAAAAACAATTTCAAAATCTCCAAGATTTCTCTCTACTGTAACTATTAAAAAAAAAAATTTAATTCAGAGAGTAAAAGGAAAATGTCAATCTTCCATTCCAAGAATACAAAGAGAAGCAAAAAACAAAGAATGCCATGACCTCGGGCAATTCATTTCATATAGAACCATAAGCAATACCAACATAAACCCAGATAAGCAAACCCTCCCTACATTAAAAAAACAACAACAAAGAGGACGAGAGAGAAAGGGACCTTGTAGTGAAGAGGAACGCCAGTGTTGGGACCAATGCCCTTTTCACCAGTGCAAAGAGCCCTGAAATTCTCCGCAGTTTTGGGTACTACATCATTGAACAGTTCCACTATTATCCTACCTTCAAGCTCTTCCCCTATGCTTATATCCAAATAACACCGTTGCCTTCTCTTCATCATATCCTAATATATCCTCTCTCTCTTCAGTCTTTTCTTTTCTTTCCTTTTTCCTTTTCTCTTTGCTAATACAGCTTTTATGTTTATATATAGATATAGAGAAAATTTACCTAACTCTTTTCTTCCTTTCTCTCTTTCTCCCTCTAGAGACTTCTCTTCCTTCTCTGTCAAACCCTAGTCCCGCTTTTTTCGCTTTAATTTATTTTTTTTTCAAATTCCAAATATATATATAAAAAAAAAGGGGGGCTCACTGACTCTTTGGAGTTTGAGTAAGCACTTGTCTCAATCTCTTTTATTGTTTTTTCTTTTTTTTTTCTTTTTTTTTTTATATTCGGTGTATAAATACTTGCACGGTTTAGTATTTGTTTTCATTGATGATAGGGTCGAGAAAAAAAATTAAATGACGAAAAAATAAGAAGAAATCCATTTGAATAGTGATTGGATCAATTTTATAAAAAATTATAATTTTTTTACGTATCACTGTATTATAAGTGTAAATTAAAATTTATTATTATATCTTTTATTAATATTTATTATTATATTTTTAAATTAAAAATAATTTAATTTAATATTAAATGTTATCATTTTTAATTAAAATTTTTATTAAAATTTGATTTTTATTTAAAATTTTCATTTAACCTAAATTTTGTATGATTTTAACATAAAATTTAATAAAAAAATTTTAAATATTTTATTTTAATAATTAAGATTTAATAAATTAATTAATGAAAAATGATAAAAAAAATTTTGTATTTTATAAAATAAAAATTTTATGTTTATTTTTTTAATTTTTACATTTTTAATAAATTAATTTTATTTTTAAATCTTTCAAAATCAAAGTTGAGTTGTAAAATTTAATCAAAAATTAAAGTTTTATGATAAAATTTAATCAAATAATAATATAATAATAAATTTGTTATAATTTGAAAAGCATAATAACATATGTCATTTAAAATAAAATATAATGATAAATTTTAATATCTACTTATAATATGATTGTAAATTTATTTATTAACCTTAACTTTTTTAATTGAATTGATTTTATTCTCAATTATTTTTAATTTTTATATAATATAAAAATAAATATTTATTATTAAAATTTAATTTTTTAATTTTTTTAAATCAATGAATCATATGAATTTGAACCCTGACATCCTGTTCTGTCATATAAGCTTGAATTTTTAAAAAACACAGTACTGCATATAAAATCATAAATTTTTCTTTTTTAATCAGAGCCGAACTGCAATAATCTGGCTTCAAGAGATCTTTTGTACTTCTCTGTATTTGCTTTTGGGGACATTAAATTTGTGAGTATTGTAGTTTTACCCCGTACACTTCTACTTCATTCTTTGAAGTCTAGAACATTCATCGACTAAACTTAATAGTTTCTTTGCATATATGAGTTATTTATGGTTGAATTATATAGATTTGTTTGCCAAATACAACCTCATACAATTTATTTTCAAGTTGCTTAATTCTTAATAATAACATTCATTAAATAAGTGATTACATCATAAGTATAATTAAATAAATCTACGTATGAGAGAAAAAGGTATTTTTGAAAAAAAATTATATTTAAATAAAGAGTGGATAAACTATATTATATTATGAGGATTAATTGAATAAATGT
>JBBYHM010000015.1:1325199-1343901 GCA_038381775.1 Adansonia rubrostipa
ATAACTTTATGTATATAATCTTTTCTGGATTACCAAAATGTTGCAAATAATGTTCAAAATTTCAGGCCATTTGGCCCCACCTGTTTCTTGCCTTTTTTTTTACCACCATCAGCATAACTGGAGGAGTCTATCATCCTCCAGTTATGGCATTTGTTTAGGGGATAAGTGTCTTAGGCCCCAAATAATTATGAAGTTTTTTTTAGTGTTGAGGTTTCAGTTTGTTGTTAAAGCCCCAAATAATTATAATTTTTTTTTTTTTGGTGTTGAAGTTTGAGTTTGTTGTTAAAGAGAAAGAAAGGGATCATATGACTTTCTACAAGTTCTGTTCACAAATACTAAATTCCAATGTGTTGCAATCATGGGTTCCATAGGTTTAATGAAATTCAGAATCCCCTAATCAATAAAGGGGGTGGCAGTGATGGATCATCAGATTAATGTTGCATTTTAAAGAATAAAGCAACGTTTATTGAAAATGATCGAATGATGAATATTGAAAAGGGGGCATAAAAAATTTTTCAATTCCCAGTAAAAATGGTAAAAATGTTTTAATGGTTTTTAAGCTTACCTTGGAGCTCCCTCTGAATGATGAACTTTGAAGCGATAACACATCTCTGAATGATGATGGTGATAGTTCATGATATACAATAGTGTTGAGGCAACCAAATAGACACCTATGAATGTCGAATATAGATATATTTATTTTTTATTAAGTTATTTAATATATTCAAAAGATTATAATTCATATCTATATTCAAATATATATTAATATAAATATTAAAAAAAAATGAAAAGTCAAAACTAAACCAAAACCCAAAATATGGGTACTTGAGAGACAAAAGATGGGTGTGTTTGAAGACAAGGGACAGTCATAAATCTCAAAGGGGAGGAGGGGGTGAAACAAAGGTTGGTGAGGCTCAGGCAACCACCAGCTTTTCTTGATATATATTCCTTTTTGAATCCAAGCACCCCTTGTCGTCTTCTTTATTGAATTCTATATGCATTTTGAGCCTAATCCTTCTTCTCAAAACTCAAAAGAAACCGGACATTGATTCCAAATGAAAGTGGAAATCCAAAAGGGAAAGGGAAAACAAAAAGAAAAAAGCATAATATAAAATATGAAGCTGACTAGCTGATCTGTTCTGAATACAAAGCTTTTAGTGCTCATATGTCTCTGACAGGTGCATTTTGTCAAATCTAACCTGCCAAGGATATATATATATATATATATATATATATATGTAATGAAGCCCAACAAGAAAAGAAAAGGTAAAGAGCAGAAGTCAGACTCTAATGGAAAGACTCGCGATAATGATTTTGATGGCTTCCCTGATTCATCTAAAGGATAGCGTTTGCTTGCTACATCTTTCTTGGAGAACCATTAATCATGCACCTAACACACTGGAAACGGCAATAATTATTGTACGATATTGACAACTGTATTTGGTGCTTTGATAAAATACATAAGCTCAATCGACCAACATTTCAAACCGTAATTTATAAAATTGACTCGCACTGCAATTTTTTTTTTCTTCTAATCTTCCCTGTAAGTATACCAAGATTACCAAGCTTTGTCATTGACGTGACAAACCTATTCCAGAAAAAGATAAGAACTGGTGGTATCGGAATTAACCATTTGCAGCAGTTTTTGGATCTCCCAATGGTGCCTGATCAGATTCAAGAAGCTCTATGTTGTTCATCAAGGTTTATCTTTTATTATAGATCCTTTCTTTTACACTTTCTTTTAAGTTTTTTTTTTTTTTTTCTTTTACATTTTTGTTTAAAGTCTTATTGTTTAAACTAGATCTGATGAACACATATTTCCCATTTTCAATTCTCTGTTTAAGTCTCAAATCGTGCCATTTTTATTGTTTGGAATACAAGGGCAAAAATCCTGCATATATAGACAGAGGTAATTCACAGGTTTCACAATTAGAGAAAGAAAGAAACAGATGCAACCTTTCGATTAGATTATTCGGATACATTACAAATTTAAAACAGAAAACCTGACAAATCCCGAGCATACTTAGCAAAACCCAGAAGAAAATGGCTGTCACCTGTCAAATAGCTATGAAGCAGTAGTAAACTATACAACTTGAATTATTTATAACATATTATAGAAAGGCCAGACTACGCATGGCTACTAAATCGTTTCCTGCTGGTTGCAGGAAATGCAGAGCTATTTCAATAGTAGTTGGTTAATATAGATTAGAGATGATAAGGAAAAAAATTAAAAAAAAAAAAGAAAGAAAAAAGAATCTGATTTCCATCACTCCAATGGTGAACTTAATGGCTTGCCTCGCCCCATGTTGAAACCCCTGGTTCCATCTGGCATTCTTGGGCCCTTAGACGTGTGTTTCAAAGATGCTTCGCATTGGACTGCATTGCTAGGTTGAGGAGATGCAGAAAGCAGGCCACGTCCGCTGTGGTTTTGGATGCGCCCCCGGCCTTTCCCGCGGCCTTTAGACCATCCCTTTTTTGGTCCCACTGCATTATCTTCAGCCTACCAGAGGAGGATTTTTCTTGTGAGCTTGTAACGCAATAGTCTAAACGAAAATATGCTTCAAACATGACCGTGATCAGTTCCTTTGATCTATATAAGAAACTATATAAATGACATGGTTAAACAACATTGATGCTTACGTTATTCTCAATTGATTCAGCATTGTGTAGTAGAGAGGAATCTTCAGAGTATTCAGCGAGTGGTGAATCATCCCCATCTAGTATGCCATCAAATTCTGATTTTCTGGTTTTCAGGACAGATTTTGGCTGCATGTTCATTTCAAAATAGAAGTTGTAATTGGTCTCTGTTAAGCAGAAGCATGCAAATCGATCATATGTCAAAGACACAATATTATGAATATCTAGTTCAGACATACCGAGAGTCTCAGCAGCAACCTTACTCGGAGCCCCTTTCTCCAATTCCTTTCATCATTTAACGTCTCAACCTGGGTTGAATAAGTGAGGTCGGAATGGCATTGCAAAAGAGGAATTTGAAGAGCAGAAAAAATTAAAGACTAGAAGTTCTAGCAGTATTACTGCTTTAACGTACCGCTTTCTCAGCAATCTCTGTCGACTCGTATTCCACAAGTGCATGTAGCTTAAGGATAAAGGAACCATGAGGGAAATTTTCTAATAATCTCTAGGCTTAAATAAGAAGACAGGTTTTCTTCGAACCTACATACCTTGTTACACATAAAATAATCGCTTTTAGAGCGGGAAGAATTGGATTCCTGGGGATGACATATTCGGATGTTCTTCACACTGTATCAGAACACTAATAGTATTAGCTGCAAAGAACCTTTATGAACATACAAGATACTAAAAATTGAAATAGAAGGTGATACAAAACAACCTCCCAACAACATTAAAAATTTTGTCAAGGTTCTGATGAGAGTGATCTTCGGGCAAATTCTCGACAACAACAGTACGAGACTGAAAGAGAAGGAAAAGAAGGTTGCAACTTGCATCATACAAAAAGTGGCAAAAAAACTGAAAGGAAAACAGCGTGTTCATTTGGGAAATTCCCATATCCTACCTGCACTTGCTCTCTGTCTTTCTCGGTAAAAGGGTGTTTACGTCTAACCTTCTTGCCATCGTCACTTACAACCTTTCCAGGTGCATAAAAAGAACAAAAGTATTACTTTAAAACCCAAAATTAAAAGAATGCTGTGGATTAGTTTTACTTTTGCAGTTGAACAAGAATAATGAAGTTAAAGAACTTACAAGCTTTAAAGAGGACCGAAGTGCTTGGGCCAGCAACTGGTTGTTGGTGATGAGGGACTTGATTTTCTTTGTAGAAGCAATAAAAGATATGGGCACTAAAGCAAGGTGCCAATACTTATCAATGAAAACAGTTTTGATTTGAAAATGTAAGAACAAATGCTAGAATCATAAGTTTCTTTACCATAACCTTCAGGATCTTTACTTATTTGCTTTGACAATGATTCATTCGCTAGAAGACTCATGTCACTGAACTGGTATTCCACCTGTTTTATAAGCACAATTAGGATCACACCATGATTAGTGAAAAACAAATGGGAGCCATAACTCATTGCCAGCAATGTGGAAAATTTATTTGAGATTCAAGAATAAGGCAAAACACATTTTCGTCAGTTTAAAATAGTCATGCACTTTTGTTTTCTAAATCAGTGGAATGGGTCGATTCATTTATCGTTAAAAGAAATATGTCAAACAGGTAATGGACAATCCTATCATTGTTGAACATGATCGATCACAAACGATAAAGTAAGCAAATAAAAAACAACCGACATAACCAAAAACAGAAAGATGACCTGTTTGACGATCTTTTGGCGGAGATCGTCAGTGAGCACATTCTTGGAAGAACAATTGGGGATTGAGAGATTCGGATTAGAGATCAAATAAGTGGGAGGTTCTTGGTCACCGAGAAAGAACCAATCAGAGGCAGCGGCTGCAGCACCGCCAAGATAGTGGAAACAAGGGTAATAGTAACCCGAAATGGGCATTTGGGTATGCGATTTCGGAACGAATTCTGGTGCATGTGCATTGAATTTGAACGTTACACCATTGCTGTTGCCACTACCACTACCACTAGTACAACTGGTTGTTGCTTTTGCAGCAGCAGCCATGGTACAGTCTTTCATTTGAAACTTGTCTTGGGGTTCTTCTTCTTTAGGCAGCTTTTCCTCATCAGGTTGTGCTTGTGCCATGTTGTTTGTCTTCTCTTAGCAAATTTACTCTATCTGTTTCTCTGTGTCTGTCATTGCTCGGTTTGTTTAATGTCTTTGAAACTTAAGAATTGATAATTCTCTCGCTCTTTCTTTCTCTTTATCTCCCGAAGTTTAGTAACTGTAAGTTGGATATTGAGTCTTTGAATCCACGTTTGGCGGCCAAAGAGGGAGAATTCTTACACGTGACCGTTGTTATTGGGTTTGACCGGTTCTTTAAGGTTTGGAATTTGCCAGTTGCCACTGCGATCCCACTTAAGCCCCGTGTCTTACGAGAGCGATTTAGCTGTTTGCGGAGGATCAGGCACTCGTTAGGATTATCAGTAAAATAAAATGTTAAATGTTTCAAAAAAAAAATAAAACCAAAAAATAAGTTTTTATATTTTATCATATTCAAACAAATTTTATTTTTTAATTTGTAATATATAAGTCCTAATTTCAAATAAAACGTTGATTTATTTTAAAAATTTATTAAAATATAGATTAAAGATTAAGAATTTATTTGGATAAAAGTAAAAAGTTAAGAATTTATTTAAATATAAATTAAAGGTTAAACTTAGGGGTTTATCTAATAAACTTGGTAAAACCCATGGGTTTTTTTAAATATTATTTTAACCATTAAATTTACTGCATTTTTTCATAGAATGTTACTTTGTATCATTTTTAGAGAATTCATCTCATTAATTCGCAAGTGGATTAACAGAGTAATGGGATAATACATATAATTTACTTTAAGACATATTTAAAATATATAAAAAAAAAAAACAATTTAAAACTAAGTTATGTATGTCACAATTTTTTAACAGATTATAAAATTAAAATACTGCAATTGCATATCCAATTGCCAATGTATTAAAAACTAATTTTTTTTTATTTAATACCAATTTATCATGTACATTAGTATGATAATATTTTTATCAAAAAACAAATGTATAACTGAGAAAGTTATTATGAGTAGTTTGATTATTAAACTTTAAGTTATTAATATACAATTTAATGATTAGTGAATCATGATTTTCAATAAAAACAAATGAATTGTTCAAAAAAATTATTATGATTTATGAGTAATTTGATTATTAAGTATAAGTTATTAATATATGTAATTCAAAGATCAAATTAGCTAATTATGATTTTCAATCTCCAGTTTTTAACATTTTAAAATAGATTTGATATTTCTAAAGTAAAAAAAAAAAGACTAAATAGAAATAAATGTATTACCTTTCAAATTAAAATAAATAAATAATAACATCCATAAATAAAAAAAAAAATCAATCTGAACTAATTGTAAGTTAAAAGGGGAAAAAACAATAAATTCTGACATATATAGATATTTTATCAACCAATAAATCAAAATTTGATTACCCCTTAACACACACTATTGATTACTCACCAAAATAAATATTGAGTACTAACTTTTTATTAGCTAATTTAAAAAAAAATTAAATTTATAAGCAAGAAAGTATTAAGCAAATAAGAGAAAAATTAATGAAAACTGTCGAAGTCGGCTTAGTGTTATTTAAGGTGATTTTTTATTGAACGAATATACTTACCAACTATATGAAAAAAATATTTTTTTTATTATCGCATTTTGTCGTATCTATATCTTATTTTTAAAAAAATTCACCAAATTTCAGTACATGTCATATTTGTAACGCTTGTCCGTGTTTGTGCTTCATATACATATATATGAATTGATAGGCTCCTCATGCCATTGGAATCATACATGTATGACCTGATAATGCATGCACGTATATGATATCATGAGGGCTAACAGCACAAAGTTTTCATCAACTTCCGCAAAGATGACTTCTTCCATTTCTAGGACATATTAGAAAGTGACGATTCCCAAACAGCAAGAGCCCTAATTTGATCTCCAAGCAAAATTGCCCAATTCTTACGGGGCTTATGTTTATATACAGAAAAAACAACTCACAGTTCCGTCTTGATGAAATGTGTTGTCAGAAGCTTTGACATAGAAAAGCCATGGAAGGAGTCCACCTGGAAAAGTTCTTTGAGCTTATCATCGCATAAAATCCTCCTTTTATCCGATGGATCCTTTTGAAACACACAGAAATACCATGAATAAGATTAAAGAATTCTTGCTAAAGATATAACAATAGATTAGAATAATATAGATTAAATTCCAAAAATGAAAAAAGAAAAAACATCATATGAATAATATGAAAACAATTACAGGATGTATATCATCACCCTTAAGAGGCTGAAAGAGACATCTTTACACCCAGTCTTTATGATAACTGGGACACGATTGGAAGAGACAATATCAATATCAGATAGAGCAATATTGTAAAGTACATTAGCCATCATTAGTTCGGAAGCTTTGTGGTTATCAACTTGGCCGATGCTCAATTTCAGACTATGTTACTCAGACTCGGATGTGAAGGTCGGATATGGGTACGTTCAATTGTTTCTAAGCTTTTTCATGTATTTGGTGGGTTATATACCCATACCCATGTCAGGATATGGTACTTTAAGAAAAATGGAGAATCGGAACAATATAGATATCAGATTTTGAAGGGGACAAAGAAATCAAACACAGTGCAGATAACCTAACAGCTTTTTAAGCTCTAAAATCATCATTAGAAAAAGAAGAATTCACGACAGCATTACAGTTAAGAGGATACATATATGTATGGTATTCAGGGCCAAGATGCAAATTGTGCAAGCCCAACTTAGGAAACAGATAAGAAGCTTGGAATTAACTCATAAATTGGGGAGCTTGGCAAGGTATATTTAGCAAAAATAATATGCGTGAGCCAAAGCTTTCCAATTGCCAACATATACAACTTTTGGAAGAGGTTCAGTTACTCATTGCATGAAATGGAGATTTATAATCCAAGCTTGCAACCGAAAATCAGAATCACGAATAACCAATGATAGAAAACAACAAAGCAAACCTGCAGATCATGTTGTTTTATGTACTCCCACATTCTCTTCACAACATCAGCACGAGATAATGCATTTTCACCGGTAGCAAAAAATTTCACTAGAGCTTCAGAAAGAGGAAGAGGAGCAAGAAAACCAGATGTTCCTTTCTTCTGTCTCTTTTCTTTCTGTTTTGGCTCATGTGCACCTGAACAGTTAAAAAAATGTTGGATAAAAATCCTAACATGATCCATCATCAATAAACCAAGGTATATTACAGTAGCCAAAATCATGCAGGACCCAGCAAGCTCATAACTAATAGACTTGAAAAATTTACTCACCCTTCTCTCTTGCTTGTTTAGATTTTCTTTCCATTTTTGCTGGGTCAGCTTGAGCTGCCACATCAAGGAAAAAACAATTTATTGAAGCAGTGAAGACATACTTTATGGATAAATAGTAAATCAACAGAAGCAACACCAAGTAATTCAAATAATAATGCACAAGAGCAAACCCACACAACAAATATTAAAGCTATGGTCAATGACATAAGAAAATAACATCAAATTAAATATGTTCACAGTATATTTCAAACATGATAAATATAAAAAATAGTTTCGTTGCATTGGAGGAATTAGTTGAAGAAATAAACATTTCAATAACATTTACAATTAAAACTATTTAACTAAATACTGCAACCTATTATCCCATTTTATCCGCCCTTACATGCAACATAGTTCAGAAAATAAGTTTTCAAATATCAGTTGGTATCATATGAATAGAAGAGTCTCAAAGGATCCCTTCTAAAAGAAAAGTTACCAAATTTGCATTTATAGAAAATAATTTGAAGGGACCAAACTTGCTAACTTTACAAAATAATTTGAAGGGGATACCTTGCTAAAGACTCAAAGAAAAAATTGATAGAATAAAAGTTACTCCAAGTTCATGCACTAAGATTCGAAGGCAAGAAAAGCCATGCCAGGCTTTGCTAAAAAGCTGATATGCGAGGTGAAATAAACATTGAATATCATTTATATCAAAATCTTGTGAACTTCAGGTGAAATCATGCTTAAGTTGATACCTTCTTCCTCATTTAATGGCCATATGTGTTTGGACAGAGCTTTGTTCATCTGAAACATGTTGATAGTATTTACACGAAAAAGAGCTTGCAATGATTCATCACATAGTATATTGCGTCTGTTTTTTGGATCTTGCAATTTTTTCTCCCGGATGTAGATCCACAATCTCTTCACAACCTGGAAGTAAATAAGGGAAAAAAGGAATAAACATTTATTGAGAATTAATGTAAGATTTTGATTAGAAAGAGTTTACTTATTTAATATAGATTAACATGTTGAAATACAATTTTCTAGAACTTTCATTGAATACCTCTGTTCTGGCCAGCTCAGGTTCTCCAATGAATGCCTGAAGCTGTGGAGAAAGACTACACAACTTTGTAAATCCACCTCCTCTTCTCTTGACATCTTTATCTACCTTAGATGACCTACAATAATTTTGTTAGAAACTTAAATTAGCGCCCGGTAACTTAAGAAATATTGTCCTTCAATAGATTCTCAATAGCAACATATATCAGAATTCATCTATTGTCATTTATCTAATGGAACCAGGATACTACCAATAAGGATAATCTAAACCACAAAATCCAGGGATCCTTGCAACTTCACAACTTGATGAAATGTTACAAACCCTAAGCAAACATATATAACCATACAAAAGAAACTAACAGTATAGTTGCATTAAGAAGTTGTCTCTCTATATAACAATTGATATGCTACTTTGACCAGGAATATGTATACATAGTAGGCTGATATTGAGCATACATATACATTTGACATTGAACATGTATAACTTTATGAATGGTTAGGAGAGTATAAGCAAACAGCAGCAAAAATTAGAGTCAAAAATGAAAAAAGAAAAAAAAAAAAAAAAACCTTTTGTTCTTGCTTCCACATGCATTACCCTCTTGCTCGTCCTCTTCCTCCTCCTCCTCCTCTTCTTCTTCTTCTTCTTCTTCTTCTTCTTCCTCCTCCTCCTCCTCCTGCTCCCCCCCTTCCTTTTCCTCTTCTTTCTCTTCTTCCTTTGCACATTCAGCATTAATGGATACAGATTCATCACCGTCTTCACATTTCATCTCATGATTTAAATTTCCTGAATTTATATTGATATCAGAGTATCAATATTTAAACAATCACATAAATCATGCAAGTTCATGATAATGCCTTCAGAGGAAAGACATAAGAATTATAATATACCATTAGTGATACAAAACTGAAGTTCAATGTGGAAGCCTGTTTGTGGAAGTTGAAGTTGAAATTGCAGAAAAATGTAAACATCCTAAGGTAATCCAAGACTGGAAGAAATAGATTAGTTTGAACATTGGAAATATTACATATCACATCCACTGGAAAGAAAAATGACCTAAGAAAGAAAGAAAATAATAAGCACAGAGATTGCTATCAATTCATAATCCCTAATATTGAAATTTTCTTCATCTTTCAGCAAAATCTGTTATTTTTTGTACATTAAATGATTCATGTGGAATTAAGTTTTTACATCTGTTTCTATTTTATCATCTCCTAAAACTACTGGAGATAGGTTAATGGTTTAGGCGCTTGGGGCCTCATAGTGCATGGAAAGTATTACTTCACCAATGTAATCATCTTCTACTAAAACCAGGAAATTATAATAGGAACCGGCATATAAAACAAGTATAATCTAAACTGAAAACGATTGTGATTTAAAACCCACAATAAGAAGTTCTCTCACTAAAACTTATCAGTCTGATCATCTATAATAAAGGAGACATGTTAAAGAATGATAGTTTTCTTCACATTACTTGTTTAGTAATAAATATAGAGAAAACCTTTTAGCAATCATAGCAAAAATATTGAGTCTAAAGTAAATACCATCTTCTGCACTTAACGGCCAGATATGCTTGGTCAGGGCTTTATTCATTTGAAACATATTAATAGAATTTACGCGAAAAATGGCACGAAGTGATTCATCACATATAATATTTCGCTTGTTCTTTGGGTCTTGCAAATTTTTCTCCCTTATATACACCCAAAGTTTCTTCACGACCTGGAACAGAAAGAAAATTCAAATTAAGAATTCAAATATTAAAAAAAAAAAAAAAAACCATTGTGAAAAAGTACAACAATTAACAAGAAAAAAGAAAAATTATGACCCACGCCCCATACCTCAGTTCTGGCCAATTCAGACTCTCCTACTACTTTTTGAAGCTGAGGCGAAAGGCTACACACTGTCTGAAAGCCACCTCTTTTCTTCACTTGTTTATCAGCTTTACTTGCTCCCCTACATAAAAGAACATGGGCAGCAACCATCCATAATATTAATACCAGCTACTTGCTGCCAAAAACAACTATGAAAACTTGCATTTTAGATGACAAATCTATTCCTACATAACTGAAGTGATCATTGCAAATCAACTATAACCAACAAGAAAACCCCAAATATAAATATCTTTTCTTAATTTATTCTTCAAAGAAAAAAAAACAAATTACATAAAAAAATGAAACTTAATAAACCTTTCCCTTCTAAACTGAAAACTAAGAAGTTCAAGCCCCTAATTTCTATATAAAGTTACCTATTTATTCAATAATAAAAATTTTAAAAAACCTGCCTTGTTTTTTGGCTTCCCTCTCCCTTGCTTTCTTCTTCTTTTTCTTCTTCTTCATCATCATCTTCTTTTTGAAGCTCGGCATTTTCAGATTCTGGTGCTTGTTCCTCCTTTTCATTTTCTTGATTTAGGGTTTCGAGGAAAATATCAATTTGGTCCCTCACAAAACCTTTCCTGTCAGATAAGTCGACGCCGAAATCTTCCTCAAGTTGTCTCCTTACGCTACCAGCGGTGGCGGTTTCGAGGTCGGAATCCCGTAAGATTTCTCGGAGTCGGGCTACGAGGTCCGAATCCGACACCATTTTTTTTCTAAATATATTAAAAAGATAAATCTGGTTTTCCCGGTTCGTGATATTTGCCGGTATTTTGACAGAGACTTTGAAAAGAGCGGAGGAGAAAGGGGGGGGGCCGTCTTTTTCGAAAAATGGAGTCTCATGCAAGTAAGGCTAAAAGATGAAAAAAAAAAGAAAAAAAAAAAAAAAAAAAAAGAAGGACAGCCAACTAAGGGGCATCTTGGGAATTTCGCTTAATCCAAGAAAATAAAAATTATATATATATTTTTTAATATATTTTTTATCCGTTTGTCCGAGAATTTCACGTGCTTAGATAACCATTAAGGGTTGATTTTGGGCTTCAACCCCTATCACCCATTGTTTTGGGCAGAAGCCTGCTAATCTCATTATTCAACCAACTCCCGAGTCGACCAATTTGATTGGGCTGCTACGACTAATCACATAAGAGTTTCACCCTCAAAAGGTCCGGTGTTTATGGGTTTTGCTGAAGGATGTATTTAATATTATATCACTCTTTATATTAAATATAGTATATGATAATTTTATTTATTATTTTTAATGTATTTTTTAAAAAAAATATTATATTATATAATAACTTTAAGATGTGTTCTTAAAACATTCGTTATAAAAATCTTAATTTTTATTACACCTTTTAAATAAATATGTTACAAACTATTATTTATTTTAACGAAAAACAATTGTCTATTTGGTTTCTTTTTAATTATTGAGATTAAGGGTCTGGTATTTTGCCGACTAATAAGTTGTTTGCAATGTTTTGCGATGTGTAAATCACATCTCTTATATATATATATATATATATCAATTGAAGTTGTACCTTGGGTATGTTTTCATTCATCATTATCAAGTCGTAGAGCAATCAAACGTGTTATATATATATAGACATATATATGGCTCCCTCGCAGTCGAAGCCCAATAAAGGCTCAGGCTTGTCATATAACAGATTAATGTAAGCTAGTAAAAAATCCGTTTGCGGATAGTTTGATCAAGAATACTCGGCCAGATTGCCCTTTCAAAACTGAACTAAAAATTTCAAAGTTCGGACAGCAAAAGTACTTTCGAATCTACAGATGTTTTATACTTTCAGTCGATGATTTATTATGCTTCTGTCAAAATCAATATGCATATTGTTGTGGGCATTAATTAAAGACCCATCTCAAAGCCCTGATTGCTAAGCTGGCCCGATTTAGCTAACATGCTCTTGACACATGTTCAAACTCTGGTTGATCATAAGGTGAAAAAATTTCAGCCAAAAGCATCAATTTCTGGTTTCCCTCTCATTCAGGGAAACAAAACACTTTCAACACCAATAATTTGGGGTATCATCCTTGTTGGCAATATATATGTATATGTATTTATATATTTGTGTACTTGAAAGTGCAACCGCACCAACTTTAACTAAAGCATGATAAGGACTGCATTCTAAAACTCATCAGAAGGAAAACTATCTGATCTGCTTTTTTCCTGAAGTGGTCTTTCTTAAAATTCTCCCTTTTTTTAGTATAAAAGAGGTTGAGGATTCGAATTTCAAAAATCATTAAATATATATTTTAAAAATATTTATATAAATTAATTAAATTAGATTTTTAATTTACATTTATAATTTATTTTGAAAGCAAATATATCTTTTTTTTACTAAAAATAAAAATTTAAATTGACCTAATAGATATGACATAGTTATACTATATAAATATGAAAAAAATACAAATTATCAAGTCTCAAAAATTGAGGATATGGGGACCGCAAAAGGAGATAGCTCAGGCTTAAACCAGGGTCGCCCATAGTTTGCCAAACTTCGGGATAGGAATTTCTCATGGTTCAATGATGAAATATATAATCACATATGATCACCTTTGGAACTCGTATTTTACGCAATACTTGAACTTGAAGCTTAACGATAGATCTTTTTCTGCATGAATAAAATTGGTTTTCGTAATCAATTCTTTCATGTTTATTGCATATATAATCAAATATGCATTCAGCTCCCTCTGCTGCGAATAATCTGTTTTAACTACCAACACTATTTAAAGCCGAAGTTGATCGGACGACATTGCTTAACTGAAAAGGTTCCTGGACCTCGTAGGAACCGTGCGATGTTCCGCAGCGCAAAAAAAGAAAAAGGGTTGAACCGTTGAGTCACGTAACTCCAAAAGAGTTTGGCCTCGTGAGGTGCGAAGCCTTATCCAGCTAAAACCCTCCCCCAGCAAATCAGACAGTCATTTTCGTTACCAAACATGAAGGGCAAAACATTTTCTCAGAAAAGACGAGAGAGACGCAGAGGAAATGGCTTGTCCTTTACTAAAAACACATGGGACATTCATGTCATTTCATTCTTGTTTTTTACTGATCCATAGACCAATCATCGTCCAAAAAAAATTATCTCAGTTTTTTGGATAAAACAGCAACAGAAAAAGAACATAAAAAAAGAACCCAACTCTTTAGAAGTTAGTAAAAACTTGTGATTTTTTTTAAAGAAAAAACAAAAAAAAATTGAAGCTTTTTATGAACGGAAAGGAAAAGAAAGCATTGGAAAATTTGTGATTTGGGCGGAAAAAAAAAGCCCCAAGTTTCACGAGCTCTCTTCTGTGTTTCTTTCTGAAATCTGCTCCAGAAAACCTTTCAGAAAAGAAAAGAAAGAAGAAGTTCAAGTGGGTAGAGATTTCACGGACAAAAACCAATTTCTTCACCAACCAAAGCAAAAAAAAGCCCATCGGTCGGTTATTGTACTGCCACGTTACCCCGCAACATCACCGCCTGGCATGATCTCAAACTGGGTTTCATAGAAAACTACGATATGATAATATGAAAGCTTTGGGTTTTGGATCTTTTCCTTTTTCTTTTCTGGTCTGGGGTTTCTCTTTTTAAAGGTTTAAGCTTTGTTTGGAGAAATGGATCGATCAGCAACAACAGTAGGACCAGTGATGGACATGCCAATTATGCATGACAGCGATCGTTATGAACTGGTTAGAGATATCGGTTCAGGTAATTTTGGGGTGGCTAGGTTGATGAGAGACAGGCAGACTGACGAGCTTGTTGCTGTTAAATATATCGAGAGAGGTGAGAAGGTTAGTGTCTTTTTTTCTTACTTTGAACACCAAAATTTTCTTCTTTTTTTTTATTGTTTTTTCTTCTGGGTTTTTAATGTTTTGGAATTAACGGTTTTTATTTTGGTGGTTGAGCATGAATGGATTTTAATTGGGTGAAGAATTAGGTGATTTGTTGCCTGTAGCTTTTTTAGTTTATTACTAGTTATGGTGATCAACTTCTTTGAATTTCTTGGTTTGTGTTTATACTGTTTGAGTTTGTTTTTGTTGAAGTTTAATTTTGCAGCTGCAAATTAAATTTGTTTATTCTACTTTAGATTTCTTCGATAAATAATTTTGAATATAAATTCATTTGAGACGGCATGTATGGAACTCGAATACTGGAGTTGATAATTATGTCTTATTATGAACTTGCAAAATTGTCTATGCAGAATTTCTCAGTTTGGTTTTGTGTTTCTTTTCCTCCTTTTTTTTTTTGTGTTGTGTGCAACAGATAGATGAGAATGTACAGAGGGAAATTATCAACCACAGGTCATTAAGGCATCCAAATATTGTCAGATTCAAAGAGGTCTGTTTCATTAATAAACGTTTACCATCTTTTGTCATCATTGAGAAAGCTTTTTTTTTTTTTTTTTGAACATGTGAACTGTGATTTGACATAGGTAATATTAACACCAACTCATCTGGCCATTGTGATGGAATATGCATCCGGAGGGGAGCTATTTGAGCGGATATGTAATGCAGGCCGGTTCAGTGAGGATGAGGTTCTTATTCAATAGATTCCAATTAACCCCTTCCCCCCCCTTCCTTTTTTTTTTTCTAAGTGTTAGTGATCTGGAATTTTCTTTTATATATCTTGCTATATATGCAGGCGCGCTTTTTCTTTCAACAGCTTATATCGGGAGTCAGTTACTGTCATGCAATGGTGAGTAACTTTTCTTTTGTAACTTTAGTTATTTGAAAGAGAATTCAAGTTGACTCAGCTGAGCTCCATTTTGCTGAATTTCCTCTCCGAAGCAAGTATGCCATCGAGACTTGAAATTGGAGAACACGTTACTCGATGGGAGTCCAGCTCCTCGTTTGAAGATTTGTGACTTTGGGTATTCCAAGGTAAAAGATATGCCTTTTAGCATTTGCTTCTGCCATTGTAGAATTTGAATTTTTACTGTTCTGTTTTGTAACCAAATGTTACCGATTAGTTCATCAAAGGGAGTTTGCAAAGCATGTAACTTCTTCCTTTCAAGTGAGGGCCCCCCTTTCTTTCCTTTTCCCCTCTCCTCTTTTCTCACCTCATTATTTTTTATTTTCCATATACATTTATGTTGACATAGAATACTTTTTCCAGTCCTCAGTGCTGCATTCACAACCAAAATCAACGGTTGGAACTCCAGCTTATATAGCTCCTGAAGTGTTACTCAAGAAAGAATACGATGGAAAGGTAATATTGCTTCTTATTTTCCTGATTTAAACTTTCTTATACTTGCAGGGTGCAAGTTCCATCTAACTAAGAATGTCATGTTATCAACTAATAGGCTTCTGCTCTTCTTGTTTAAAAGAACTATTCTAGTCTTCCAGTATGTAAACCTTTGATAGCAGCATTAATCACCTCTTCTGTCTTCACTTATTGATTTGCTGTATCCTCCTGTCTTAATTATTCTGGTGCTACATTGTTTTGCTAGCTTTGTGTTCTAAACTTCTCTATCTATTATTTCAGAGTAATAACTAACAGCATGCCTTACTATAATGTGGTCGAAGATGAACAGTGCAAATCTGGGGGATTAGGGAGTGTAAACTGCCAGACACCATTTAAGAAAAGTTCAGCATGTGTTTTCCACGGTTTTATATTTTTACATGTGTAGTATATCTAATGCTTCAATGCAACATTCCTGTTCTACTATGAGGCTACATGTCGTGTAATTTGATTAGTTCTGAGGGGTTAAGAATAGCCACAATCGAGAAGACAATGCATCCTAGCAGTTTGTGACAGGTTAATAATAGATATGATGACTGATTAGGACAGGTTAAGAATATCATTTTTATTTTTTTCGGTTGACTCTAAAGGAATTTGTAAGAAATACTCTAGCAGGATGGATATAGAATAGTTTTCGAGTTTGAATCATCATTACTTGCTGAAACCTAAGCATATGCAAGCACACATGTTTCTGTTAGTAAGTAAATATACACACTAAAATTTTTTTTTCCAATTAAATATGTCAGATTGCAGATGTCTGGTCTTGTGGGGTAACTTTATATGTTATGTTGGTTGGAGCATATCCTTTCGAAGACCCTGAGGATCCTAAGAACTTCCACAAAACAATTCATGTAAAGTTCATTCCTCGTTTAATAACTGAAAGTGGCAACTTCTGTAAAATGTTGACTGACATAATCGGTTGGTTCTTGCAGCGAATTTTAAATGTTCAGTACTCGATCCCTGACTATGTTCATATATCTCCGGAGTGTCGTCATCTGATCTCAAGGATTTTTGTGGCCGACCCTGCAAAGGTTAGTTCTTTCTTTGTTGAAAACCTGAGTTAACATTCATACCTTTATGATATTTCCAGATTGTGCTACCCTGTTTCACTAGTCGCAAGTCACAAACACCATTTATCAATGGTTTCGTATAAATTGTAACCCCGTTTTTCCTCGGTACTCAATTCCTAAATTCTAATTCTAGGAACTTTGATTCAATTTTTTATTGCAACAGAGGATATCAATTCCTGAAATAAGGAATCATGAGTGGTTTCTAAAAAACCTGCCGGCTGATCTTATGGATGAGAACACAATGAACAGCCAGTTCGAAGAACCTGATCAACCTATGCAAAGTGTCGATGAAATCATGCAGATCATTTCGGAAGCAACTATTCCTGCAGCGAATACAAACAGTCTAAATCAATATTTAACCGGTAGCCTGGACATCGATGATGATATGGAAGAGGACCTGGACAGTGATCCTGAACTTGACTTGGATAGTAGTGGAGAGATAATTTATGCAATGTGATTCTGATAGTGCCTGTGGGCTGAGAAGGGGGATTATCCAATGTTCATCGACGATTATCCTTGGAACTTAGGGGTGACGAAGGACAAAGTAGGCTGTCATTTTACGGCAAGTGTGGGACAATATAGGTAAGGCTTTCACTATGTCAGCGAGAATCCAGCATTTTTATTGCAATTTGCCTTTCAAAGTGAAGTGCTTATGTTCTCTGTTGCACTGTAATGTCCTGCCACTTTGTAGTGGCATTATGTACTGTTCCGTAGTCTTCTAAACACGTGTAATGAAGTGTTGGTGGCGTTTTCTTTCTAACTGCACCGGTGACTCCTTGTCTCCATGTCTAGAAAGTTTGTTATAGACTTTACAGTTCATGAAAATCCAACCTAAACGAGTCCTAGCGAGTACCGCTGAGCCTCGATTAGATGAACATAAGTCGTAAAAATGAGCAAGACCTGGAGGGCTTGGCCAATCTCATGTGCTGTTAATGGAATAAAATATGCAGGAATGAGCAAAAAAAATATGCATCAGTTGCTGGCAAATGGATTTGCCTGGAATGTGTTCCAACCAGCATCAAAAGGATCAGATGTTAAACTTTTCTGTCGTTATAATTGTTCGAGCTTGGATAGCGGTTGTCAATGAGTATCAATGAAGTTGAACACCAATGTGCTTGCTGGTGCTATTGGTTGTTCAATGGCCAAGTTTAATGGGGGACAGTTCTTAACAAAAAAATTTAAAACACGACAGACATGAAAAATAATATAAACATAACGTGAATATAAAATTATGTTAATTTATATAACATAAATCATTATTAACATATCAAAATTTATTTAAATAAATTTAGGTTTGAATGGAAGCAAACGAAAAAATTATAGGGGTATTTTTGGTGTTAAAAAAGGTTTCAAGCGAAACATCCCAAGCACCAGCCAGTTTGATCCCCCAGCCAAAGGCACCTCCAAGTCAGATAAATTCGCCTAAACAGCCTGCTCTGGCCAGTTTCTTAAGACTCAAAATGCCGCGTACAGTAAAAAAAGGACTGGAAACATTAGTTATGCCATGAAGAAGTGCCTATATGACCTTCGTAATTAGAAAGTGAATCTCGATTACT
>JBBYHM010000015.1:1344001-1359029 GCA_038381775.1 Adansonia rubrostipa
TACCCTTTTCGGAGAACCACAGTTTTCATCTGTTCTCGTACTTACTGCTGCTGAACTCTGGGGCATTAGTTCCGACAATCTGTTTCTTTCACTACAAATCTTATTCTGCAAAACAATTTGTTATTTAGTTTAACAGTTTATTTCTGAAAAAAGATTGCTCTTTTAACCCAACAGCTCAGAAAAATGTGCATGCATGTACGTATAATTTATGTTATTTGGGTTCTTTATTTTTTTTTTTAAGTACTCATGTAATCATGATCAAAACATATCTAATACATATTCGAACATAAGTATAGGTATGATCCTCTAAATATATTAAAAAACTATAAAAAAATTAAACATGTCTATGCTGGACGATATACGTATTCGACCTTTATATTCGGGCAACCTAACATGTAATGTAATTACACATTTCATTATGAAACAAACTACCAGCTGAGAAAAAAATGTGATATGCATGTATATATAATCTATGTTAGACACTTGCAATTGATGCATATTCGAACATAGGTATAAATAAAATTCTCTAAATATATATAAAAAAACTTTAAAAAATATTAAACATATCTATATCGAATAATACATGTTTCCAACAATGATTCAGAGTTCGGGCACATAACATGTACATTTCATTATGAAACAACCATCAAAATATTATAAAAATCATACAAATCAACGACTCATGGATATTTCTAAGTGGATTAGATTTCTTTTTTTGGTAGTAAATCGTGTGTTTATCTATCATGAACTGCATAAAATTAGAATATTTCTTCATCCTACGATTAGAAATTTATGTTGATTTAAACTCAAACTCCGACGTCCATTGATTTAACAAAATAATCAATCAAATAAAAAGGCCAGTGCTGTCTGTTTTTTTACCTTTAGTGTCAAACTTTGCAATTCTCTTTCAAGTGAGATAACTTTATTCTGGAGATGGTCAAGTGCCTCTTCAGCAGCCGCGGGGCATATATCAGACATAGGCATTGTTATACCAGCAGCCTGCAAGTTTGTGTCCAGATGAGATAAAACACCAAAATCCATGGTTGTGATAGAGAAACCAAAATCGAAGGTCAATCACCATTGAAGTACCTTTAAAACACTTGTACACAATCCTAGTAACTTCTGTGCTAGCTGCACCCGATCTTCATCAGATTCCTGTAACCAAGTTATAGACGTTTAAGCAAAGAAACTGTAACACTGTGCTTAAGCGTACTATAAGAAACACCTTTATTAACTAACCCTCAGTTTATTATTCAACCGTTGCTCTTCATCAAAATTGATGTAAGGGCTTTTCCCAATGGAAGCACGATGATAAGCAAGCTCTTCCCTGACACGTGAAAGTGTAACCTCTGAGCGCCGCAGCTTGGCACCAAGGTCTTCATTTTGAATTTTTAGATTGTTATTTTCCTCCTGTTGCATTAGTCAGAAAAATAACATAAAACAAAGACAGATCAGAGTTGACATCAATTTTGAGGTGAAAATCCATTGGAAGAAGAAAATGTTAAAATCTTGCCTTAATTTTGGCATGATGATGAATTCGTTGTTGGAGGTTTTGCTGGCCAGACAGCTTCTTTACTTCTCCTTCAAGATCCATCACCTTTTTTTTGTAATTTACGTTCTCCATCTATAGATAGCATAGGGAGTTAGGTCCAAAAAACAAGGTTCAAGAAAGATCAAAAACCGGTCTGGTAATCTATACAAGGACTAACTAAAACTGCCACTTGATTAAATAGAAAAGTTTTAAGACTTTAACCTTAAGCATTTCATTTTCAGTTTTAAGCAACTGATCTCGCTGATGAAGCTTCTCCAATGATACTTGCACAGCTACCAGCTCAGCCTGTTTTCTATCGATTTCCTCAAGCCACCTGTCAAAATAAGATGTGCAGCTTATAGGTTTATTAGCTGCCCACATTGATGTCTAAGTAAATCATAATTTTTCTTCTTAAAGTTATGTTTGCCCACCCTTGCCTCTCCTCAACAAATTCATTGAGTTGCTGCTTGAGCTTGATGACCTCATTCTCCTGTAGGCATGACATAGTTCAAGTAAATCAGAACACATAATACCACCCAGCATAATTTCAAAGTAGCCAAGCAAACCATACCTTCAATGGAGATTCTAAACCATCAAGTCTAGCCTTCTCTGCTATTTTCTGTACTTGTTGATTATCCAACAATGACTGCAATTAAAAAAAGATAATAATAAGATAGACAAGTTTGGTTAGACTGCTATTTTTTTTGGATGGGGCAGGGTGTATTATAGAAATTCTTCCAACCAGGAAAAGTGCCAAAAGCCATTGTTAAAATGGTGGATATAAATAAATTTGGTTACCACATAATTGGTCATGTCCAATTTGACTCCCAATAGATCTCGAATCACATCATGGGTCATGCTCTCTGCAGCTGCTAATCTTGCATTGAGAGAAAATATCTGTGGAAAACGACATGTTTAGACAAAGTAAATAGCAATTCCATACTCTACAAGAAAATTGCAGAATCAACATCCATATGATAAAAGCCTACCTCTTTCTGTCGGTTTGATGCTAAGGATTCTAATTCTTCTATGCGCAGCCTTGCAGCAGTAAGATCCTCATCCTTCTCTGATTTTATTTGCTGTGCCAAGCCCAACCCAATGCATTTGAATGGCGAACCAGAGCCTCGAGGCCTTGCCACATTTTTCTCTAACTTGTTCAATGAATGGCTTTGGGCTTGGGTTGAGTAACTTTCAGGTTTAACTTGTTCGGCCATGGCTTCCAATGCCTTGAACTGTTTCAAAATTTTATAGTTCTCGAAATGGTTAGAAAATCAAGGAAAAGAACATATACTTAGAACCTATATAGACCAGAAAAAATGCAGAGCCTAATACAGTCAACAACCGTTATCACACCTTCTGCTTATACTCTTTTGCCTGGGCTTCTGCATGCAAATTTAGTTGAGAAATATGTGTTTTGCATTGGGCAATCTGTTAAACAATAAAGGAGACTTGTCAATAGAAAACACGTCATCAATCTTGAAATGTAAAAACCAAAGGAGTCAGGATTGTTTTAGAAAAATTGCACTTTCAGCATATAAACTTAAAAGAAAGTGACTGATAACTGAACCACAACTAAACAAAAATCTTTTACCTCTCTATCCTTGTCAGATATTTCTTTTTCAAGAATTTGTATATGATCCAGGGCTTGTTGAAGATCTTTCTTCTTCTCATCGATACAGCTGCAGATAGAAAGAAATCGAATACTGTTGATTTAGCAAGAGTATCGGCTATACAAATCAGATCATGTTGCCAAACCTTTTCATGTCTGCATCGGCATTTTTAACATTCTGCATCTGAACTTTTACAGCATGAAGCTCCAATTCTAGCTCCTCTCTTAGTAATCGTTGACGTTCAGCTTCCCCTTTGATAATGTCAACCTAACACAAGTTTGGGATTTATTAACATGGTCATGATAGAAGTAGTACTTTCATGCAGCTTTATCATAGTACAAAATCTGACCTTGTTCTCCAATACGTTTATAGTATATTCTAGCTCTTCAACAGATCTCTCTAATAGCTTCACCTCAGCTTCCTTTTCTTCAGCATAGGTCTTCCTTGATTCAGCCATCTGTCATCAAATTTAATCCATACAAGAAATGATTAAATTAAAAGGAAGAACAGAAATACTATTTTACACAATGTTAAACTAGACCATACCTGTTCAGCTTCCATAGCAATAGCTTCATTTTGTTTCGCCTCAGCCTGTGCCTTTCTAAGCTTTTCTTCCAAGCTAAGCACCTCCATGTGAAGCTCATCTCTTTCACCAGCAAGTTCATTTAGATTGCTACTCAAGAACTCTATGGTATCATTCATTTGGGAAAGTGCATTACTCATTTCTGACATTTCCACCTCTAAGCTCTCAGCGATTTTCTTTCTCTCTCTTAATTCATCTTCAAGATAACTTTTTACTGCTAAGGCATCCTCAATATTAGCTTTCAGCTCCTGATTTTCAGAGTAGAGAAGTTTCAAAGACTCACGTTCACTCGAAACATCCAACTGAAGACTGGAGATCAACTCTAGCTTCTCTTGCAGTTGCACTTCAAGCATATGACTGTGACTAACAGCCTCATCAAGTTCACTTGATTTTGCAGCAAGCTCATCTTCTAAAGCATCCAAAGAAGAAACCATGCCCTCAATTTCATCTTTTTGATCCTTGGTATTGGAAGCAGACTCTTGCAACAGGCTGAGATCAAATAATAGACCTTTCAAAATCTCATCCTTCCTAGATAACTCTGCCTGGAGAGTCATATTTTCAGATTCCAGCTCTTCAGCACGATTCTCCAAGAACTTAAACTCTTCTATGAACTTTGATATCCTCTCTGCATTATCATGCAACTCCTGAATCATTTTATCTGCAGTTGTAACACCTTTATTCAGTAGGCCAAATAACCGGCTACCTGTCATATCTATAGTTTCCATAGAATCAACATATTTAGCAGCATTCAAGCTTGACTTGTTGTAGGCTTTAATGTTATCTTTCTGAAGAGAACTCAGTTTCTTGCTCAAGAGAGCATTCTCTTGTCTCAACGTGTTTACTCTCTCAACAGAAATTTGCAAATCGTGACTTTTGAAACCTAAATCCTCAATGATGATAGATTGAGAATGTCTGAGTTCCTTCAATTCATTGACTTTCTGCTCTCGATCAGTTTGTAGACTGGCAATGCAAGTCTCCAAGGAAAAAGTTTTTTCTTTCAGCTGCTGAAGTTCCAGATTAGAAGCATCAAGGCAACTCACAGAGGATTCAAGATCAGATTTCTTCTCCTCCAAATCCTGGAGAAGTAAAAAGTTTTCTTTCTTCAACTTTCTTAACTCACTCCGTGCTTCTTCAACTTTTTCTTGCAGAAAAGATGACTCAGTTTCCCGCTCTACCAATAGTTGCTCTTTCAAACAAGCATCTACTTTTGCAAAAATTATTTGTTTTTTTAAACAATCAAGGACAGCATAAGCATTGGTAAGCTTGTTTCCAGAATCAGCTAAGTGGACAACCATTTGTTCCATCTCTGATGCCAGAACAAGAGACTCGAACTCTTTTTTCAACAAGTCTACCAAAGAAATCTCAGCCTGAGATTCCAGAGACACTTCTTTATCTTTGAGCAGCTGCTGTTGATCAAGAAGGGAAGCTACAAAATTTCTGTTACTCAAATCCAATTCCTTCATTAGAACAGCAAGCTGAGATCCCATATAGTTAGACCTTTGCAGCATAACTTCCTCTTGAAACTGTAAATCAGATATCTTTTTCTCAAAAGTGACTAATTTGATACTAAGCTCACCAGTTTCCTTTTCCTTCTTTGATATTCTATCAAAACTGTTCTTAATATCAGCTAGGAGTTTCCCCTTAATAACTCTACACATTTCAAGCTCTCTTCTTGACTTGGAATTGTGCTCCCTCAAATCAGCTATTACCGCATTCGATTCAGACAAACCATACTGAAGCAAACCATTCTCCGCATTCAAGCCTGTCAAAGTTTCCAGCAAAATTCCCATATGACATAGGTGAAGCACTGATACTGCACAGTCTTTCACAATTATCTCCGACCAGACATCTTCAAGCCATGACTGTGCTAGCTTCACCGAATCAAACAGCAGAGACTTAAGGCAATGGCAATCACAAGCTACAGCCATGACATTCTGAGAAAAAGCAGTTTGCAACTCACTGATGATGCCCTCAAGTTCAGCAACCATATACCTTGTCTCTGTCAAACTTGAGCTAAACTGCTCTTCAAGGTCTTCAAGTTGCTGATCCTTCACAATATTAATGGATTGCAAGCTTTTTACCTGATTAATTAGTGCATCCCTCTCATTTAGTAGCGTGGCTTCCACTTGCTTCTGCCTCTTAATATTAAGTTTCATTGTTTCATTGGCAATCATGAGCCCATTAATCATAATATCTGCTTCTGTTATGGTAACTTGTGCCTCCTCAAATTTAGCAAGAATACAAGAAGCCTCCGAAGCTTTCTGAGTTGCAATTATCTTTGCATCACCAACTTCAAGCTCAAGAAACTGCCCAAGAGTTGTAAAAGGAAAAAATAAGATTAAGAGTTGATAAAACTAAATAAGCGTTAAAGGTAAAAGTAACGTAGGAATATGTTAATCTATTTTTCTCTGGCAAAGTTCTTTCTTGTTGGCTGATTTGGGAATAAAAAGCCCTGTGGTGTTGACAATGAAATGGCTAGCCTTCAAACTAAATTTTGACTCGAAACACGGGTAACAAAAAACTAACCCATGCACGTGGTCACATTTCAAAAAAACTCAAGAGAGACATAAAAAACTTTCAGAAATGTTTTGCCCACGTTCTAAGAATATACATTTAAAAAATTTAAATGGTTTACCTCTTTTGTCTGGCACCAATGAGTTCTCATTTCTTGCATAGTTTGCTCAACTGTATTTATTTTATGATTGACAGCTCCAATCTTGAGTTCCAACAGCTTTCCAAAATCATTCATTGTTTCTTCCAGGGCAAGCGCATTCACTGCAAGGCACCGTAGGCTTTCCTTGCTCTGTTTCTCAGACAGCCAAATCTCCTCTTTTTCATTGCATATTTTGCCCATTTCAGCTTGAACCTCTTTTAAGCTTTCCATGGCTGATTCTATTTCCTTTTTCAGAAGAATAATGGTCACGTCTCTATCACACACCTTCTTGCAAGTTTTCCCAGCCTCCATACATTTCTCATCACAAGGAGATCCATCCAGACTCTCTACAACTTTGAAAGAACAATCAGATTTACCAGCTTCGAGCCCCTGAACAGAGTGCAACTCCATGTCATCTGTCCTGCAGTTTGACTGCAATAACATCCAGGTGTAGCAAAAAATCGATCACCCTTTTCAAAGAATAACTACAACAAAAAAGTGAATATCTGTAGCGAATGAGCTGTCTATCAGAAACCAGGAGCATTAGCTTACCCGTCTCTCATCTCTGCCATCATTAGAGGTATAAAGCCTTGCTCTAACACTTCTTTCAGGGCTTCTGTCACAATCTCTATACATACCCATGTGAGCCCTGAGTGTGGATACACCAGTTCTTAGCTTAGACACCTCCTCCTCGGTCTTCAAAATGTCATTCTCTTCCATATCTTCAAGCTTTTGTTTAATAGCAGCAGCACGCTTCTCCTCCTCCAAAAGCCTCTGCCGAAGTACAGTGCAAGCTTCCTCTGACTTTGCAACATCAGTTTCAAGGGAATGAATATGTTTTTCTGCTTCTTCAATCATAGTAGCTTGGTCTATTAGAAGAGCATCCCTACTCAAGATCATCTCCGCTGATTCTGCAAGCTGAATGTCCTTATCCCTCAATGCGTTAAGATGATTGTCGTTTGCCTCTGATAATCTACTCACAAGTACAAAAGCAACAGTTGCACAAACAGACGCATTTCTTAGGTCATCTTCAGCCATCTTCATTCTGTCCTCCAGCTTTGTCATGATTGATGTTTTTCCAGTCAGTTCTTTCTTCAGTAGAACAATCTCGTTCTCCTTTTCATTACATTCTTGCTGCTGTGCTTCATTGATAATCAGTGCAGCACCTCTCAAAGACTTCAGCATGCTCTCCAGCTCACTTCTCTTGTCTGTTGCATCCTCCAGGCATCTTCCAAGCTCTTCAATCAGTAATTCCTTCTCTGAGAGAACTCTGACCACCCTACCAACTTGCTCAGAAATCCAAATCCTTCTCTGTGGAAAGGACCCGGAAATGCGGTCCAGTTGATTAGAGGCATCAACAAGTTCCTCATGGCAATCAGAAAGTATATTTTCAATTTCAGAACCTAGCAGTTCCCACTCTTCCATTAACGTTCTTAGTTCCCCATCTTTTATTTCAAGCCTTCCAAGTAACTGTTTATTATCTTCAGTCAATGTACGTACCTTTTCTTGTAAGTCCTTCAACTCAGTTTCTAGAACAATAGCACCATTTTGAGCCTCTATCTCCTTCATATGACAATTTTGGACTTGCTCCTGAAGAAGAGCAAGTTCTTCCTGCAAACAGACAATAACCTCAGCAGTTTCAGCTTCTGCCTGCCGACGGATTTCATCCATTTCTTCTTCGTTGGATGCCTGAAAAGCATGAGTACTTTGGTACCAGATATTCATCTTCTTGGCGTTCTCAAGAGATTCATGCATCCTCTTCAATTTCAGCTGTAGGCTGGATTCTTCACTTTCTATCTTTTTAGGTGGTGCGGGATCTTTAAAAGCTCTACTGGAAAGTTGCTTTTTCAAGCTACAAATTTCAACTTCTTGTTCACTCAAAAGCTTTACAAGATGAACTTTACTTGTCCTCAAGTCCTCCATCTCACTGATTGAAAAAAAATGTTGGGACTCAAGTGCTTCAATTACAGACTTCGCCTCTTTTAGTTCACCATTTGCATCTTCAATTTGTTTGTTCAGCAGCAAAAGTTTATCTTTCGCCATCTCTAGATCTCTAGTCAAGCACTTTGCTCTTTCTTCAACTTCAGCATGAGATGTTTTCTCTTCTTGGAGAATAATCTTTAGTATATCCAATTCCAACTGCAAATCCATAATTTCTTCTGCACTTGTCATTGCCTGTATTGAATTCATCTCCATTGGTTTCCCACCTCGATCTGAACCCTGAAAAAAAAAAAAAAAAAGGCAACAAATGGCTGTCAAATATAACCATATTGTTATGAACATAACTATTGGTACCATTCAAGCATCCCGAAATCAACAAATAAAATCAGCAACCTATTTGTGTTTTTTTTTCGGTACTAATTTTAGATCCCACAAGCTAAAAGAACAGTAATAGCAAAACTAATAATACCTTTATGGTTTTCGTGTTGCCATCTAGCTCACTAGCTGAAGACTTGAGGCTATTTAACATAGCATGTAAACTGTTAATTTCTCTGCAGAGGATGCAAGAAAATTTTGCGTCAGAAAGCAAGAAAATGCCTGCAACAACTAATCGTTTCAATATTCACATCAAGAAAGACATAGTTTAGCTGAAAAGAAGACCGGATTGTCTGACCTACTAAGTTTTGCATTCTCCTCCAAACAAGAATGAAGATTGTGCCTGCATTCTTCCAACTCATTGACAGTGCTTTTCAACTGAAACAATGAACAGAAGAATGACATAAGAGCCCAAAGACTAATCTTAAATGTATGTTTCTGCCAAACAACGAACATAACCAACCTCAAACTGTAGAGAGTTATTTTCTTTGCTGATGCGAACAGCTTCCTGCATTAGAAAAGAATTAAAATAAATCCAAAGGCATCCGATATTCATAAATTTTTAGGCCTCTGATTTAGTAACATAAAGAAAAATCAACTTATCCTTCCCCTCATAATTTCTCAAAACAAACAAGTTTAGGTGACAAAAACTATTAAATATTATAATAGTTATATCGAGTGAACCTGCACTTGATCATTTGAGCAAGGGTAGCTATACTGCTTAGACTTCCCATCAAGAAATTGAAGCAGCTGCATTGCATGTAGAAGGCCATAGTTGTGCATTTTCCCGAAAAGGAAATCAAATGGAAGGATAATGGGAATTGGGCCAGAATTGGAAATACCTGATCCCTCAATTTGGATATTTCCTCGAATAGTATCTCTTTTTCTCCTTCTTCGTAGAATTCTTGAAATCTACAAGTGCCATTATGAGACTAAATAAAAAAAACAGTTTGTAGAATATTGGCATTATCATCTGTTTTTAGAATCTACCTTCTAAGTTGGTCTAAAAGCCTTATATTCTCCAGCGCAAAACGAGTTACTTCAGGATTTTTATCTACTTTAGCCTGAAGTAACTGAATCTCTTCCGAGAGTGCTTTATTCTCTTCGAGCAAAAATGAATCTGCTGGTAATGAGCCACGAACAAGTGAATCCATTCTTTGAATCTTGTCTTCGCGAAACCTAAGCATCATTTTACTGCTTCTGGCATCTTCCTCTCTTTGACGAACCTGTAAAGTACTTCGTGTCTTGAATATCAGGACAAAAGTTTAAGATGGAAAAGAGTCGGAAGTGAGGAGGAAAAAGACAAAAAAATACCAAACGATTCAATTGTTCAATCTCTGCTTCAAGCTTCTTGATTGAAGTTTCTGCCATTTGCTCTCTTCTCAGGGCACCAGCAAGTGTTGCCTCCAAAGAGTTTAGCTGCAAATCGTCAAAGATCAAAAGAGATCACAATGACAATACACAGTGTGGCACTATGTTCAAGAAAAAAACCACAATTTTAGCATATACCAGCTACCTGCTTCATGGACATTCTCACAATGCCTTTGGATTCATATCCAAGTAAATCATCAACTTGTTCTTGACACATTTCATATGTGTTATCATCACAAGGATTTTCTTCAAATTGCATTCTACCAGTGACTGCTGCACCAAAAGATAGGGACCGGGATACATTCTGACGTTTAAGAGCAGAAAGCTCTTCCTGTTCAGGGAAGTCAGTTCAGATTACAAATTATTCATGAATTTGGAAAAAAATAAGCTGTGATGAATGTGGCACACCTTTAGAAGTCGTATCTGGTTCTGTAGTGCAATTACATCTCCAGTGGAATCTTCATTCACCACAGCCTACACACATCATCGACGGGAGAAACTTTAATAGTGAAAAACTGAAGTACGTTTATGCAACATGTAAGGAAACAACGGATTACAATAGGAGTAGACTCACGTTGTTTTGAATTAGTTTTGCTCGCTGAGCAAACTTTAGAGTGTTAAATGTTTCAATTGCACAGCTGCAAAAAAAAAAAAAAAAAGATAAAATGTAAATAATGGAAGTTGATCAGAATCATCATAGATGGTCATGCTCAAGTTGAAATGCGTGAACTGTCACAAATAGAAACCAACCAGAGAGAAGGGCTGACATTAGCAATTATCATTGTTTTAGAATTCCCACCAAGTGAATCCTGTATTACATTTAAGATCAAATGTTACACCAAAACAGCATATGCAATGCAGCAAAGACAAAGAGTAAATCAGACTCAGAAACCGACCTGAAGAAGAAAGGTGAGCTTGGAGTCTCTGTATGGAACGTGCCGTGGCTTTCCGTTAGCCACATCCACAAGAATCATAATTACATGACTGCAAATGATAATATGTACTCATAATTTTGGCTAACAAGGACTAAAAGTAAAGCAATAAACAATAAATTAAAAATCAACAATATCTGTTGAAGAAAACAGAAATGGTTTTAAGTACCCCAGCGTTGACAGAGATTTGTTTATGCTAGCTGCTTCCTTTAAGCGCTCACCCTCAGCACCAGAAGTTTTCTGCCTACAGTAGAAAATCAGAAAGACAGGAATCTCATCATAAAAATACAAGCTAATACACATACATACATACATACATATATAGTTCAACAAACTTGTGTACACCACACCTTTCTGAGCCAGCAAGATCAACCAGGTTTAGTCTTGCAAACCGTAAATTAGTTGTGGAATCTTTTTCCCACCTGCTCTCAATTACGCACGTGAAAACACTATGTGAACGACTGCTCTCCCTGTTCATATTTGTCGCTGCAACTTTCCTATTTAAAGAACCCTATGCAAAAAATAAATTGTGATTTAAAAAATAAAATATGCAACGACAATAAAATGTAAAGAGAGTGACTGAGCAGCAGTTTCCTACTATCCAATGTACTGATAAGGATTGTAACCTGAGATAAAAGCTTTAAAATATCGCTCACGGTCTGAACTTCGAATTCAGTGAGATTTTCCACGTACACTCCTTTCTTAACATCTTCCCTGAGCTAAAATGAAGAATTACATAATGAAACATAGCTGGGAAAAAAATGAACGGCATGCATAAGAAAGTAGTAAACTTACAAGCAAATTGGCAGCAGAGGGATCAAGAAGATCTGTTATTTGTTCATTATAAATCTCAAGGAAAGAGCACTTGCAATAGTATTTTAACTTCTCATCCCTTCGGATTTCCTCTTCCTGCAATGAAAGAGATAGAGAATCATTCACGACCATGGTTTCCAAGCTTATGCATTAACAAGAAGGTGACTAGAAGGAACTTCGGAAGAGAGACAATTACAGCTTGAATTCTTGCAAACAAAAACTCAAATATCCGTGGTGTCATTCCCCGTTGTGGACTTGGCTTGACTTCCAAATCTTCAATCTCACCAAGCATTGTATATGTCTTTCCACTTCCTGTCTGCATGTCCAAACCCAGTAATGTCAAGCTAACTGATATAGTTAAGAAGGGAATAAAATGTTTGTTGCATCAGTGACTTATCTTATGAAAGTTGAATATCTTTCCAAACTTTGGATACTACTGCAGGATATCACTTACTTTCCTACAGGTGTCATATGTCTCATGATAGAAAGCTATGATGCGTAGTGCATAGCTTTCCACAATTTGCAATGAGCAACAAAAGTTACATAAAAAACAAAATTACTTTCCTTCATATTAGGACTCGACTTTTCTTTGTTTTCCTTTTGACAATTTAGGGATTCCAAGAACAATCCTACTTATCATAGTAGTTTTAGCACATACACACTACAAGTCTGAAACTTCATCATATTGACACTTAAAACGAAGGTGCTATATTGCCATGGCACTATTTCAGACATAAACAAACTTGTACACTCTTTAATACCCAAGATACCCAACACTGATGTAGTGATTTAGTTAAATACATTAATAATATCACAAGAAACCAAGTCTGGTGCTGCACCTACATTTTTCTCTCCACACATGATGAACTATTATTACTAATAGCTACTTCAAGTTACTTAATTGTTTGAAGAAGAATACGCAGTTGTTCATTACCAGCAAAAGGAAAAATGACATTAAATTATGATAACATCCATTGCTTCGAGAAAGTACCTGGCCATAGGCAAACATACAGCTGTTATAGCCAGATAAACAGTTTTCAACCATTGGCAGACCAGCCATCCTAAAAAGCATTTCCTGCAAAAGACAACATGCGGGAAAAAATGGATTACAGAAAAGGAAAATCTTTCTGCATACAAATGTTAATTCGTTTTTAACCAAACCTGATCTACTGTTTCACATGCTACATGATCGAAGGTAAATCTCGTTTCTGGTTGCCCAATCCAAGTGATACTTTGAAAATTTTCTTGCTTTAAGCATCTGTTATAGCCATGTGTGCTCTTCTCTATGCCATTGAGAGGACGGACACGAATAAGAACCTAGGTAAGTTTTAAGAATCAACACCACAAATAGCAAATTAGTCCAGAATTTTCCTCAATTATCACAATGAACTATAAATTTCTGTAATTAAGACAACATGCTTTCCTATTTCTATTTATTATATCACAAAATGAGCCAAAAAATGGATTTTTGAATGTTTTACCTGTACATTGTGTTCCATCCAAAAAGAGGGGTCTTCCTTAAGGTCAAAGTGAGGAACTTCAACAGTATTCACCACAGTAGGCGGACCACAAGAAGAAGAACTAGGCACTCCTTTATACAATGCAGCAAAATTCCCTCCACGCATCCCTCCATACCCGTCAAATTTGTTCCTAAGACCCAAAGCCGAAGGCTTGCTAACGCTCTTTGTTGGCGTACTCTGCGTCGAATTGCTCTCCGAATAACAACTCGAAGTAGCCCTCCCTATTCCCCTACTCACCCTTGGCGTCATAGTCGTTGTCCCCCCATTTCGCAAATCCGATTCGGTCGCCTCAGTCTTTGCCCAACCATACCTATTTTTCGACAAAACCCCATGTTTGTCTGGTGTTTTAAGAGGCAAAGTCGAATCGGGCAGTTTAGATTTGGGCTTAGTTGGAGTCCTATCGATTCGGCTTCGAATGCTTCCTTCTGGTTCTGGTTTAGGGTTTGTCGTTGGATCTTGAATCGTGTTGAGAGGAGGCCTACTCGATCCGTCATTGCTCGGCTCAGAAGCTAGTAAGTCACTAGGGTTTACCGGAACATTCTCGACTTCCTCGTTCTTGCTCGAGTTTCGCCTCAAGAATTTGAAATCTCTCAACATTCTGGCAAATAAAAAAAAAAGTGTTGAAAAGCCAAAAAAAAATTAAAAATTAAAAATGAAATTAAAGTTTAAAATGCGTACCTGAAAGTGGAAACGAAAAACAAAATCCGAACTCGATTTCCTGCAATTGTGTTCTTGAGATAAGAAAAAAATTAGGGTTTCATGTCAGATCTTGGAAGATTTTGGTAATGACTTTGCTGGAGCTGCTGTGCTTGTTTCTGGGTTTTTAGTGAGAAGGTTTGTTTGGCTGGGAAAAAAAGGGTTTAAAATTGTGATGACGAGTGAGATTAAAAAGATCGGACGGTGGCGATTGAATTTAGATTTTGAAAAATGTACGTTGGCGGCGGTTATTGGATTTGAACTTGGGGGGCGCTTTGGGTCAAAAAGGGAAAAGACGAGGGTATCATGTGTAATTCTGCATAGATCTAAATGTTTCAACGGCTAGAATATTATAGCTGTTGGGTTTCTTTTTGTCGTTTTTTGGTTTAAAAATAAAATATTAAATTTAGTTGGTAATTACTAAAAAATAATTTTATGAACTTTAATATAAAATTAAAAAAATAAAAGTTTTAATATTATTAATTATAAAAAAATATATAATTTAATTTTTTTTACAGTTTTAATATAATTTTTTATTGACTTAATTGATTTTTAATTGATCCAATTATTTTTTAAATTTTATAAGCTCGAGAAGTCACCGATTCCTAATGCAATCGATCAGAAAATGACGAGTTAATTAGATATTAAGTTAATAAATGAATCGATGAAAATAAATAAATTTTATAATAAAACTATATATCAATAAAGTGTAATGATAATTTAATTTATTTTAAATAATATAATTTGCATCTTTTCTTTCTATTTTTGCTTTATTATATAAATTTATTCGTGTTTTAATAAAAAAATCACATTTAAAATTTATTAATTTTTAAACTTTTTATTTAAATAATCAAATTTTAATTTCATCCGTCTAATGATTGTGTATAAAAGCTAGTAAAGTAAAGGATTATCTTTTGTTTACTCTATATATATATATAATCTATATTAGTACCAAGTAAAATTCAAATGCAAAAAAGTAATGGGAATATTTGCTACTTGCTAG
>JBBYHM010000015.1:1373621-1385143 GCA_038381775.1 Adansonia rubrostipa
AGTGTCCTTGGCCAAATCCTCTTTGATGCTTGCGTTCCTAAGAATATTGAAGGTTGGGATATTAGATCTTCATGTTCAGTCAAGGGGCAGCCATTTTCATCCGCTCGCAGGCCTTTTCCTATCCTCGGTATCAAGTCCAGTCGTCGTTCAAGATTGTAATGCCACTTACGAATTGAAGTTGGGGAATCTCGTCAGCGGAGAATGTTTGGATGCTGTCAAGACATATTACAGGCAAAACAATCCCATTCAAATGATGAGTGAAGCATAGTTTCTCCCTGCAAGTATTGAAACTTGAAAGTGAGGTCTGTGGACATTTTGTGCAACGTTGTCGTTTACCTGTTTTTTTTTTTTTTGTGATCTAGTCCTCTAACAAGAAGTGTACAGGTAGTAAAACAGGAACATGAACATAATTATAGTATTAGAATATCTATATATGTTACTTGCTCTTCATTTTTCCTTTAAGTGTCCATGTTTGACACATTTTTGGATATAGGTACGGGGATATGACACTCCAAATATATGAAAATATTTTAAGAAATTGAATATGCCTGTTTTAGACATATTTTCATACTTAACATTTGCATCTGAGTTCAAGTAATACAGCTTATAGGACTGTTTGTATGTATGTCAGCTTTATGAAATTTGGTGACATTTTTGAAAGTTCGTATGTGGCCAAGCATATGTCATGATGATCGTCAGATGGAAAACCCTGGATGAAAAAACAAGGTTATCAACTGGGTTTGGATTTGGAGATTCCAGATGTAAATAGGAAAGTAGCAATATTTTTGCAAAGATGTTAACTTCACACCTTCCTCTTCACTATTCTTTTATGAAACAATGAGAGCAAATACAAAGGTAATATTGCATGTATGTGGTACTAATGAGGGCTCATCGTAAAACTCTACTCTTTTCTTCATTTCTTCGTCTTCTTCTTCTGTCAATTGAGTGCGAGCTAGCTAACAGTTACACAGTCCATTGATAGAGGGTTGGATTTTTAGTTTCAGTGATTAAAGATTAAACCCTGACAATCTCAATTACAAAAAAAATTGAGTACGAGCTAATGATAAAAATTATGATTAATATGTGATATCATTTTAGAATAAACACTGAACTATATTGTCTCTATAATCAAACTGATTTAAATTAAATTTTATAGGTTTGAATTGATTTGGTTCATTGGTCCTCCGAATAAAAAAAAAACTTTTTTACAGTATTTTTTTTAGTTTTTTTCCTAATTCAAATATAAAATATTTATTTGGTCTCACAAGAAATAAGATATTATTTGTATATTACAAAAAATAATAATTAATTAAAACTTAAATTTGATTTGATTCGAATAATTAAAATTTTTATCTTATGAATTAAAAATTAATTTAAATCAAATATATTTAATTATTATCTCAATCAAAATCGAATTAAATTTAATAAAAAATAAATCAAATATTACGATTAAAATAAAATTTAAATTGGATATTAGGATTAGAATTTTTTTTTTCCGCTTGGCCGATAAAAAATAAAGTCAAAGTTTTGCACCGGAAGAGAGATGTTAGTAAGTCATAATGATGAAGGGCAGTAAATATTTTCTTTTTCTGTTGGATATACTTATTATCGCAGAAACTATTTTCTTTGTAGTTGAAAATTCAAAGTTTGTAAGGCTTTTTTATAAAAATAATATTAATTATTTTTATTTAAGGTTTTAAAATATTTTCAAATTATTTATCTAAATATGTTAATTTTTTAAAACCATTGAAAAATTGACATTTGAATAAATAATTTTTCAATTACATAAGTAAAATCGATCAATAAGATACCGATTTTTCAACTTAATTTTGAAAAAACAACAAGTGAAATGTTTATTTCTCAATGAAATTGTAAAATTATCGATTTCTTAATGAAATTAAAAAATTAAAGGTATGTGATTCGAAAATCAGCCAATCAAATGTTGATTTCCCGATGTATAGTTAGGAATTGGTCGATTTCCTATCTACAATCCTTTCAATTGAGAAATTGACCATTGATCGGCCAATTTTCCAACCTTAATTTTCATTTTTTTCATAGGTCACATGATCGTGACCATTATAAAAAGCATTAGTTTTGTCAGCTTATTACATATCAGAAGAAATTTGATTGCATGCATTAATCTCATTAATTTTTTTATATTAAAAAAAATCTGATTTCATTACATTAATCTTATCAACTTATTTTATTTCGAAAAATCTAGTTTTTATATATTAGTCACGTCCTTCAGACATAAAGACAACTTAAACCTTAAAACATAAATACGAAATCGTCAAATGATTTGACGATTGCACAATACTGTATAAAAATTTCTCAATACCGTATAAAAAATTAAGATTAAAAATGTGGAAAAAAATTAAGATTGGGAAATCGGCCAATCAATGGCGGATTTCTCAATTGATTTTAGCTCGGAAGTCGGCCAATTAAATGCCGATTTCCTAGCAACATATTGGTAAATCGGTGGCATTTTATTGGTCGATTTTTCAATTACATACCTCAAATCTTGCAATTTCATTGAGAAATCGACATTTCATTGATCGATTTTGCTTTCGTAGTTGAGAAATCGTTTATTCAAATGCCTATTTCTCAATGGTTTTACAAAATTAACCTATTTCGATAAATAATTTGAAAACGATTTAAAATCATAAATAAAAAAAAATTAATATTATTTTCATAAAAAGGCCAATTTGTAACGTTTTCTTTTGCTATCAATGGCTCTCAGTCGCAAGGTAGCAGTCTGAGGAAGCATAACACGATATGTACTCAACAATTCCTATGTAAAAGTACATAACTCAGTTATTTTATAAATTTCTTTTCCAATGATAAAGAAGTTCTTGAATTAACACTTTGAATATGGAGTAATTGAATTACACATTGGTTTGAAAAAAAAAAAAAAAAAAAAAGGTAAACGATAAGTCCAATTCAGAGTACATGTTGTTTCTTGGTTACAAGCATTCAGATCCATTACTCCAAAACACCAAAATTTGATTGACTGATTAAAGTGGACGGCCTTGATTCCTCTGACTCACTCACTCTGGTGTCACGTTATTTTTTGTCTGTCATCCCACTGATATGGAATGGAAACCTAAGCCTTAGCCTCCCTCGTAAACTTGTAGAAAAAGGAAAAATGGGCTTCAGCCTTGAGCCTTGAATCTTGATATACCGTATCAATCCATACATGTAGATTGCAAGTGACAGAATGGACTGATTATGGTGAGTGAGGGTAGGTGATCAGAGTCAGAAATTTTGGGTATTCATTAGTAGTATCATATGACATTTGTTAACCCACTTTTAGATCGAGGCTGTAATACAGAAAAAAAGAAAGAGAGATCTCAGAGAGTTGTTTTTTCATTTTTTTTTTTTTTGGGCACATTGATGAAAGATGATGAACTTCAACTTGAAAATCAAAGTGAAGGAGGAAGAGAAGCGAGGAGAGTGTTCAGTTGATGAAGAAGAAAATGACCATCTCCCCATCTCCAAACTTTTCCAGCTCCTTCAACAACGCCAACGCCAATCTATCCATTCTTCCCCCATGCCCAGGACCATGGTATTATAACTCCTCCTCCTCTCCACATGCATAAAACATGTTACGATACAAATTAATAAAATATCAAAGACCTGTCATGTGCAATTTTATATGATCTTTGTAAGTAGCTAAATGACTGAATTTTTAAGCCTAAAGAGAGGCCTTTGGCTTCTTGGATCCAACCAGTTTCACAGGCTTCTTGGCTCCCCCTTACTTTCCTATATTCGTTTTCTTGTTAACTTCCTATATACGTTTTCCTGTTCATTCTTACTGTTGGTTATCTCCAGCTACTTATCTCCTTTGTTCTGATTGTTTTTCAAACTTTCTCTGTAAATCTTGGATTTATTAAGAAATCCCATAATGTGTTATGGATTAAAACCTGTGGGACGTTCTTCAACTTAATACTTTTGCTTTTCTAGTGTTTGCTTTAGGAACCATATAGGAAGCGCCAAATTTTTGGTTATCAAAATTACTTGAATTGAATGCTTTTTGAAATTTATTACCCAAAACCAGAAAACCAGATTTGAGTTGTTTTCTACCTTGACTGGCCAGCTGGATTCATGCATGAATCTGTTGGTGCATTTCTATCGGATTTTCTTTTGGAGTAATCCCAAAACCCAAATCGATTTTAACTAAAATTATGAAATAATGGACAACTGGTTTCTTGAGCAGGAAATTCACGACTATCCTCAGAAGGCCACGAGGTTGGTAAATTCATCGGTAACTTTTTGATTTATTCTCAGTGTATGCAAATTTTCTTTGTCTTTAAGCCGCTGTTGATCTGGTTCATGTTTATGGATGCAATGCCAAAGGAAGAGGCCAAGGGAAAAGCACTCCGACGATCATGTTGTCAGGGCTGGCAAAAGGAAAGCAGAAGAGGCTGGGGCAAAATCCCCTGTACTTAAGAGAGCAGCAGAGGTTCAAGCAAATCTGTCCGCTGAATTCCCCAGTTTTTTTAAGATTATGATCCCCTCAGTTGTTTGTCGTGGCTTTTGGATGGTAAGCTTGATAATCATTTCCCCCAAGCTTATGAAGCCTCTGGACAGATTTTTGTAGTACTGATTTTCATTTTTTTTCTTTGGCTGCTAGTCATTACCCAAGGAATTCTGCCAACTGAATTTACCAAATCATGATACTACAGTAATCTTGGTTGATGAATGTGGAAAAGAATACAGAATAAATTTTCTTGTTCAAAGGAGGGCGCTGAGTGGTGGGTGGAAGAAGTTCTCCACGGAACACGGTTTACTTGTTGGGGATGCTTTAGTTTTCCATTTGATCAAGCCTTCTAAATTTAAGGTATTGTCTCATATTTTTTTTCTCCATTGTTGTATATAACTATTAATGGATGAAAGGCATTCAAGTCCTGCTATCGACTTGTAAACCCAGATTATCATCTGTATATTGAATGAAAGTGGGTGGAGAAATATACTGGCGTTGCTAATTTATTCCGGTTCTTCATTTTTCTTCAAGAACCCGTACTTGAAACCCGTGTCAATACATTATTGATATAACCATTCAAATGCATAGAAAAACTTAGAAAAAATAATACATTCCTGTATTAAGATATATACCTATGTTCAGCACTCATACCCAACTTCGAGTGACATAGGATTTAGCAAATGCTTTTTGTTTCTTTTTACAGTAGTTTAGAAGAAGATAGATGGGATTTTATTCATGGAATAATATCAAACTATTGGCAACCTTGTTCTGCCTAATAAAGACCCAAAGTCCATGAGAATGCCAACTCCACATATTGGCCAGAGTAGAGCCTAATCCTCCTACTTCAAATGTTTGATTTCTGGAATTGATTAAAGTTGTTGGCTGGTTCAAAATTTCCAATATCTGCTTCTTTGTCAAATTTACAGGTTTATATTGTGAGATTGAATGGCCTAGCTGAAGTGGATGCGGCTCTTGGGCTACTTAGATTAGAGAGTAGTGCAAAGCAGACAGGCATTAGTAAGTGATTTACTTATCGACTGCGCTTAATTACTTTTCACATGTAGCACCGCAAAGTTGATTTTCAGTTTGATTTTTTAATTATTACCATGCATTGGCTGTGAATTGGAAGAAGAAAAAGAGAATGCAGAGAAGAATAATTCAGAGCCTTTTTCCCAAGATATTAAGCGATACGAAGTCCACAGGAATGGCTTGTCTTATCTTAAGGCTGAAGAAAACCGGTCTGAGAACGGCAGTTTGGATGTTGGCTCCAGTGAAGTGGAAGGCATTAGGTCATCACGAGAAGTAAATGCTGAAGTCAAACAATTGAGAGGTACTGAGAAATTCACTATTCTCGTGAATGGTTTGGCCCTTGATTCTAAGCTTTCTAAAAGGCTTAGGAACAAATACTATGAGCTCTGCTGTTCCCAGAAATCATATCTGCATGAAAATTTTCACAAGAACAATAACAGTACACTGGCAGCTGATATAATTACTGAGATTGTTAACGTTGCAGATGCCATTAAAGCCTCCGAGATTTCCACCCCACAAGCTGATTTTGTGGCTTGGGAGAACACCTTGAGTGGCTTTGAGAGATTGGGTATGGATGTTGGTTTTTTAGGCGACAGGGTGCGTCGGCTTCTGAGCCTTACGTTTGAATCAAATCAGGAAGTGAAACCAAGGAGGTACAAGGAAGCCAAACTCGAGAGAGCTCGTGCAGAACAGGAAGCAACTTCTCTTGAATTGCAGCTTTTGGAAAAAAAGAAGGCAATGCAAAGGCTTGATGTTGAAATAGAGGCTCTGACGTTGCATGCCAAGAGATATAAACTAATATTTGAGGCAGCTGCTAATGCTCCATGGTGATGACTAATGAGAAATATTTTAGTTGGTATATATTGCATATCTTTAATGCTTAGCACATCCTACCCAAATCCCAGTTACACCTCAACCATTCAATCATTCATCATTCCAATTGATCATATAGTAAAGATTTTTTGATTCTTCCTTTTCTTTTTTCTTGCCATGGGGAATTAGGTAAGGTCTTGGTGCCTGAACTCGAACTTTGAAACCATTATAGAGTTAGGGAACTTCTGGTTATCAACGCAAAATATAAGCTTCTAGTGCGGTGAAACTTGAATAGTTCTTGAAGATAGATCATAAACATAGTCTAGACTTTTAGTGCTTTAAATTTCTGAATGTTCTTTGTAATTGATTTATAGGGATTGTTGAAGATAATTGAACCTTTTTTTTTTCTTGTGATTGAAATTTTCTCTCCTTTGGTGTTCTTGATGACAAAATTTCTTTAGATGGGCAGCTCAAAAGTTGAAAACCCAGACTTTAATGCAGCTCAGATGACAGACTGCTTGAGCTTTGAAAACATAATCCTCAACGAGAATCTAAAGAAAATAAATTATGCTTACTTGTTCCTGGGATGAGTGGAAGCTTAATTACCAAATTGGAATCGACTTTCCAGTTTTCCAACTACATAAACTTCACATGTCTTGTTCAGCTGAGTACTGTGAAATAGGGTCTTAAATCCCTTTTTTCCTTTTTAAAAAAATAATTTTACAATTTTTACATTAAAAAGTCAGCCATACATGATTTGAAATTTATGAGATTTTGACTTGAGATCGTCGTTGCCTGACCGGTGATATAACTAGGCCTATTCAATCTCTCTAACGCTTTTAAATAAAATACGATTATAATCTTAATTAATTTATATAATTATTTTTAAAAAATATTATTTAATAAATCAAAATTCAAGTCCATGCATCTATATTTCTTGGCCCATCTCCCAAATAAAGTCTGAAAACTTGAGCTTTTATTCCCAACAAGGAAACAAGAACTTATTTTATTTCTCTTAAACAAGAATTACATTGCCACCTTATGTTTTAACTGAAACTTTTGGAGACCAAAAAACATACATAAAGAATAATGGTAAAATTGCACTCAAATGTGAGATATTTGAATTTTAAACAAATTCTAAAATTCAGTGCATAAGTTCTTTTATTAAATTTCCAAATATTTCTAAATGTGTTTTAATCAATGCATGTAAAACCCTCAATCCACATCAAAATTTTATGGTTCTACTAATTTTGAAATGGACAACACAGTCTTTTATATGACCCCTTGAAGTAGATTAGGATTATGTAACATTTTTAAAAGAAAATATTTAATGGGTTTAAAACTTCCAATAATAATAATAATAATAATAATAATAGAGTAATTGTGGTGAATTTGTTCATTTAAAACGTTGTCGAGTGTGTATTTTTTTTCTTTCATCTGGAAATAAAATTCCAAAACTAAGAAATGTCTTAATTCACTAATATTTTGGTAAATCAATGATAGTATTCCCGAACATCCGAAACATGTCTTAAAAACCAAATATCAGATCTGAATTAATTGAAATATTTGTAGACACTAAGTAAGCTGTAGGTTGCTGGCCCTGTTGGATCAGGCAGGGCCATTTATTCACTGTCTTTTGTCAGGAACATAACAAAGAATGTGGAAAAACAAAAGGAAATGGTAAGTCCTGACCTGACTGACTTCCCCGAAAGACCAAGAATCCTGAAAAAAAAAAAGCCAAAAATCTCAAAACAGTGCCAGGTTTGTAAATTTTCGCCAGTTATCAGGCTTTCCCGTTCTTTTTGTTCCCTTGTTGTTTCTATGGTTTCAGGTTACTGATTACTGTGCATCTGTTTGTTTGTTCTAGCTAAAGATTCTACCAGGGTGAATGGGAACCAAGATGGACGAGCCCCAGATTTCTGAAATGCCGTTGGATCCTCCTGATAATACTAACCCACAAGTAAGAAAGTTCTTTCTGCCATGGTTTTTCACCTCCTGATGTGAGATTAGTGTCAAATGTTATGTTCCTGTTTAGGTTATGAAACAATTATTCCTGGGTTTTTGCTTCACTTCTTTTTTGTTCTTTCATTTGTCTCAGCTTCTTGTTTTTTGCTTTGGGATTATGACAGAGTTTGGTTTTAAATAGATAGGCAGATTCACAATAATGTGCCCCCAAAAGCCCGTACATGCAGATGGTTCTCGGTCATCCGTTCGATGTCAGGAGTAACTTCTACGTCGGCTTAGCTTTCGATTTAAGCAGTACCTGGGATCTTTTCCCCATCCCTAAGTTTGTTGTTGTAGAAACAAGACAGGATCGAAGATCTTTCCTAGGATGTCAAAGCACCTTAGTAGCTAAGATGACGACTCGAGTAGTATTCTGGGGGTGCCCAATTATCCATTCCCAGACTTGCTGCCCAATAGGTTTCTCTTTTCCGTTTCTGATCGCCAGCTAACTGCGATCGCACTATTTTTGTGCTAAGAAATCATTCAGAATTTCACCAGAACTCAAAAGCGAGCCTCACCTGGAGCCTCAGGTTTGAACATTGGTCCTGCACAGGCAACTGCAGCTTGTAGCCAACTACTCTCCCAACCCAATCTATTCCTCCCTCCTCCCCTAAAAGGAGGGCTGGGTGCAAGGGAGGGATAAATGCCCATGGACTAATTGATGAAATGCTTAAACAAAGCCCCCGTAAGTCTATATAAAAGATTGAAATTATGTCTTCTTTCGATCATGGAAGTTTCATTCATCTAGGTAAAGCCCTTGTCAGGTTCTTCTGTTATTTTCTGACTCTGGGATAGTTTTCACACTTCATATGGATTTTTGACAATCATTATCGAGTAATATATAATTGCTATAGACCCATAAGTAACAAGTTGAAAATTGGAGCTGATTTATTTGTCTATGACTGATCAGCTACAAACTTAAATGACCTCCTTCCCAGTTTCTTTTTGAAGCATATTGATTGGTTTCTGTATCATAAGATCAAATGCCAAGTCACTGGAACATTTTTTGTGCAATCAGGAGAAGGTAGATTAGTGATATCGTCTTAAGTCTCGGTTAAGAAGAAGTCAAAGTAGGATTTTCCTTATGTTTATTCCTCTTGATATGCTATAAATAAAAGAAAGCTCTAATCGATAATCTTTGATCATGTCAAGCCTTCTGTCATGGAGCGAGTGGAGGAGCTTCAAGCAAATCTAGCTGACAAATTCCCTAGCTGTGTAAAGACCATGGTTCGCTCAAATGTTAAACATGGATTTTGGCTGGTAAGCATGAAATATATTTCCCAAGTCAATTTGGGATGATATGCATGGTGCCAGAAAAGCTTCAATTTCTAACTCTTAATCTTATGGTTACAGCATCTTCCGATGCCTTTCTGCAAATCGCATATGCCCAAGCATGATACGACAGTAATTTTGGAAGATGAAAGTGGGGAAGAATATAAAACAACTTATATTGCAGAAAGGACAGCATTGAGTGCTGGATGGAAAGCGTTCTCGGCTGGTCATAAATTAGTCGAGGGGGATGTTCTAGTTTTCCATCTGGTCAGTTCTTCAAAATTTAAGGTACTATTTGATTTATCTCTCATGTCTTGTACGTCATATAATGTTCTTTTGAATCCTATACCATATGTTTTAGAGCCTTACTGTATATATAGGATAATACATGAAGAATTCTCTTTGCTGTCTGAAACAAATTTTGCTTATAGCAGGTGAGGTGCAAGTCCTCCCCGTCATATCCTAAACTCCTATGTTACTTAGACTCGGGTGTGAGTGTTGGATACGAGTATATCTAGCACAGGTTTGTACATCTTTGTGATAATCGACTTAATTCTTTTTTGCTTCCATTCCATTCTTGTAGGTTTACATAGTCAGAGCATTCAAATCAAACAAAGTAGATGGATGTTTTGTCTCACTAGATGTGAATATTCATGCAAAACCAATTAGGTCAAGTATGTTCTCTTTTAAACTTCTTTATTGTTCTTTCTCTCTCTCTCCCCCCCCCCGCCCCTTTTCCCTTTTAATAAGTTCCCTAACATTGTTGATCCAATTGTGTCCACCTTTCTTCCCGGAATGTTGAACTCGAAACAACAATAAAAGTTCGCATGAAGAGGACAAGGAGAACCACTAAGAAGGCCAAGTGTTTGGAGCTTCTTCCGCTCAACCCTCCAGATGACAATGTTGAAAATAATAGCCTGATGGTATTAGAAACCAATAGTGAGCATTTAGTTGATCAATATGATAATGAAAACAAAGACCCTAGCTTGGGTCTCGTTGATGGTATCAGATCTTTGGCATCTGTTATTGATTTTAAAGAGATCAAAAGCATTGACAGCTTCATCATTATGGTGAACGGTTCAAGAATAGACTCCGAGCTTTCCGAGTACCATAGAACTAAGTACTATGAGCTCTGCTGCAGTCAGAACTCATTTCTCCATGAGCATTTTCTCAAGAGTATTAGCAGTAAATTGGCAGCTGAAATAATTACAGAGACTATTAGCATTGCAGAGGCTATTAGAGCCTGCAAACTTTCCACCTCTCAAGCGGATTATATGCTCTGGGACAAGACTTTGAAAGGCTTTGAGCTATTAGGCATGAATGTCGGATTTCTTCGAGCTAGATTGAACCGGTTGAATACCCTTGCCTTGGAATTACAGGAGGCTGCGGAGACAGAGAGGTATAGAGTAAGTCTTGAGCAAGATCACATGAAAGAAGAGAAAAAATCTCTCAAACTGAAGCTTTCAAAACTCAAAGAGGCGATGCATAGGCTCGATATTGAGATCGAAACCCTGAAAGCAAATGCTGAGAAGCATGAGCTTAAATTTCAGGAAGAGGTTACTGCCGCATGGTGATCATTGGTTTTCTCATTGTTTTTAAAGTTTTCTCAAGAGATAGTTTAACGTTTCCCTCAATGTCTTCCATGACATGTTTGGGTCATCCAAATTGTACCAGTTATTGTAAACTTACTATACAGGGGAGTTGTTGTAGAAATATTTTAAGTTCCTTTGCCTATTAACGGACTTCAATGGCGTTGAAAAACTGGGCTAGTTTTCGTCAAGATTTGTTCCATTTGGCTACAGTTTGAAGTAGAAGTTAAGCCTGCCCTCATCAGGTTAGCTCCCTTAGAGCTAGTGTTTTCCTGTATTTTAACATGTCTTCATCGCGTTTAAATTATATATTTATATAAATTTTGATATAA
>JBBYHM010000015.1:1385243-1400415 GCA_038381775.1 Adansonia rubrostipa
TAAATTATATATTTATATAAATTTTGATATAATAGTAATTTGTCTTAGATAGTTTTAGACATTTATGTATATTCGTGTTATGTGTTATCTATCTTATTTTATTATTTTATATCATGTTCATCTCATGTAATCATATCGTGTTCAAAGTTATTAAGTCTGCTTAGAGAGGAGGAGCTGTATATATGTTTTATTAATTTAGGTTTGACTTTTGAGGAAACATTTTGAGAGTAAAATATTGAATATATTAGATTGATACGAAAAAAAATATATTTTTAGGCTCCATTTGGATGCACGGTAAGATTAATTCTGGTAAGACTGAAAACAATGATAGCGTTAAGATTAGTTATTCTAGTGGTGAGATTGAAATCAATGCTGAGATGTGACTTTGGATTTAAATATAATTGTAGCGATAAGGTGAAAATAAAAATAGCACGTGAGGGACATATACAGTGAGAATTTTAGTTTATTTGATATATTTATGAAATTAATTAATAATCAAATTTTATTAAAGTTATATTTATAATTGGTTAATAAATAATTAAAATTTAATAAAAATATATCACGTAATATTTTTGTATTTAGTTTTTTATTATTCAAGTCACTATTTATTTTTAATTAATTCATATTGATTTTATAATATAAATTACATCATTTTATAAAATTTATTATATATTTATTATTTAATTAAATAAAAAACAAATCCAAGAGGGTAGAAGTCGTGAAAAGGCCCTCCCACTGTAGGGCCTTTTGTCTACTGGAGCATTATGCTTGAGTGAGAGACGAAGCTTGCGCCACGGTGAAATTACTTCACAGAGCCGCACTTCATGTCAAATGAAACACCAACTTCAGTTAAACAGATTATTCTCTTAATATGCCATCTCATTATGAGTAAAAGCAAATCCAAATGGATTTTTAGTGAATTGGCTCGGTGTTAAAAGCTTTAAAATCGTTTATCTAAAAGGTTTCAGTTTCGCATCTCTAATTAACGTTAATCTTGAACGTGTAATTTGGTTCAATTTAAGATATTTAAGTAAAAATTGAATTATTATCTCTAAAATACTATCATCATCTATGAATTCTATCTGATAGTTGTTTTACAAAGGTTCAAATCAAACGGGTCATTTCATCTTCTTTCCTCTTATGTATTAACTCTATATTTATCTCGCATTTTCTTCTTTGGGGCCTATGTGTACAAGGGAAAAGAAACATGTATGTAGTTGCAGGATTATTCAAGGGCCCGTTTGGTTCCCTGGAAAGTTTTCAGCTTTCGAAAAACAGAGCATATAAAAAAAATTGGGTATTTAGAAGAACTCAAAAAGGGCTTTTTTCCATTCAATGAACAATTTAGAAAAGTGTTTAAGCACCCCATATGCTTGATTTTCAGTGAAAACCAACTCTTCAGATTTCCTACAAAGATTGATTCAGTTTCAATCATGTTATTCCATGCTGATACTGTTCATCACATATCTGAAGAAGAGTATGGAAGAACACTATCTCAAAAACCCATGTTTATATATTGTTGAAGATTAGATTATTCATAGCCATTTGCAAGATAAAAAAAGGCAGCATCTAGGCTTTTGTTTTTTAATTGTTTTGTCGTTGTCGTGACACTGCATTAGTCTTTTTAGGGATCCCACTTTAAACGTCGAAAGGAATCGTTTCTGTAGAAAGCAAAGCTGAAAGGAGTAAAAGATGCCTATATTTAACTTTAAGGACGATTCCTTTTTACCGTCGCTGTATGGTTGGCTAAAGAATGACTAAGAAGACGTGTCCTCCTCATCCAAACCTCGGAATTTGGATGGATGATGAAGCAAAATGTGCACTTTCCAATTTCAACCAAGATAACAAGGAGAAATGGACCTTCCGTTGCAATGACTTAATAACTAAGTAGATCAGTATCATCCAATTAAATTGAAATAACGCAAAATGCCCAAATAAAAAGCGACAACAAATGGGCATCGTTGCTAATATTGTCGAAGTTTAAATTTCTCCTGCTGCTTATACGGAGTATGAAACAATTTAAAGGGAAAACTTTCTTTCTTTAAGTTAATAACATTCACCATTACCTATAATATATAAATTCAAGAGGAAAAGAAAAACGTATAGCATAAAGCTTTATTCTAAAAACAAAATTGAATTGGTTAATTTATTCAATTATTTGAATTAAGAATTAATTACCTATTTGATTTTTATTTTTTTAATTACAAATCCCCTAATTCTTAAAGCAAGTTTACGTGACTCCTAAAAATAACGGGAAAATGGGGACTTTGATTCATTAACATCACATTCTAAATGATATTAACTATTGGGTTGTTATTACTATACGTAATATTTTCTATTTTTTTATATGGAAATCTACCTATATTGTTATAAATATAAAAAATTTTACATTTAACATCACGAATCAAATAATATTTATGTAAAATTTAAAAAAATAAATAAATAAATAAATAAAAATTATTTTGAAATATAAGTAGAGTCAATTACGTTTTTTTTTTGGCCATCAAACGTATCACTTCTTTTTATTTATTTTTTATTTTTGTTTGAAAAGTAAAATTATTTATTTATTATTAATATTATTATTCATTTTTACATAATGAGTGTGTATAAAATACCGTTGTACTATTTAATCCAGTTTCCAATTAGAAAGAAAAATGATCTTACTCATGTGGGTCGATTTAGATTTTTTTTTATTATAATATAAATTGTGACAATAAAAAAAATTATGTATTTAAAATATAAAAATTAAATCTTAAATATTTATGAATATTTTAGATTCATTTATAAATGGACTCTTCGAAAAATAAATCATGAAGAATTCATTTACTTATATTTTATTGTACTATTTTTTTTTTACATTAATTTTGGTTCTTCAAAATCCAAATTTCACACGCAACTTCAACTATGCTTCCAAATTAAAATGAAATAAAAAAAAAAAAGCTGGATATTACAATTTGCAACGTCCAACAGCGACAGGTGCGTCTCCGATTCTCAAACGCCCTCAAAACGATAACGAAAGTCGTTCAATTTCATCCAAATTCAATCAAATCCTTTCGAATCAAGTCTTTTCTTTTTGTTTTGATTAATCTCTCCTGACAAAATCCAAATTCCCTCCCGTTTTTCGCGCTCTAGATGGAAGTCACAATCTTTCATCACGGACGCAGGATTTACCGTTTGCAAACCCTAATTTCACCCTAGACCGCGACACGAAGCAAAAAAAAGAAAGGGAAAGAAATTATCTTGCTTTTCTCCAATTCGCTGTGAATTTGGATTGAAACAGCAGCGAATTGCTGAAGAACAAGATGTTTGGCGCGTTGAATAATATTGCGAAATCGGCTGAGGCGGTGGTTTCCCGATGGGCGGTGAAGAGGGTGTTTAAATTTCTGTTGAAGAAGAAACTTGGGCAATTTATTTTAGGGGATATTGATTTGGACCAACTCGATGTTCAGCTCACTGAAGGCACCATCCAGCTTTCTGATCTCGCCCTCAACGTCGATTATCTTAACCAGAAGGTACGCTTTTTGTCTTTTATATATATATATATATTTAAAATTTTGGTTCGTTTTAAATTTAAAGTTTCCAAGAAGCTGAAGAGCTAGAGTGCTTGGTTATGGTTAAGATTTAAATTCTGTTATCTTTTTGTTGGTAAAATTTGATATGGGGTGCTTAGGTTTTTAATTTGGTCTCTTAAATTTTTGTTAGTAGTGCGTAATTTGGAGAAGGAAAAAAGGGAAAAGAAGAAATACAAAATAGTAATTAAGTAAACGAAGCGTTGCTTTGCTTTGAAATTTCTGAAGGGCATGTGCTGCTTTTAGGATACAACCTTTATATCTATCAATGAAGCAAAAAATAATAGAAACTGTAGATAAGCGGAACCAAGTACTCGTAAGTATTTCTTTTAGATAAAAAGTAGCAAAATTGTATGGGTGGAGTGCAAATTGTTTGTCATAGACACATGACACTCTCGGTTTTGAGTGCGTCTTCGTAACTAGGGGTTCTTGGTAAGGGTATTAATGAAATATAGAGTGAATAAGGGCAATATACTCATGTTCTTTAATTTGTTTAGTATTCAATTGCTCTCTCATGGTTATATTGCTCTTTCTGCGCTTGATTTCCAGATTGGTCCAGCAGCATCTTTGGTTATAAAAGAGGGTTCTATTGGCTCTTTGTTAGTTAAAATGCCTTGGAAGGGTAAAGGATGTCAAGTTGAGGTTGATGAACTTGAGCTGTTGCTGGCCCCTTGCTTGGAGAATCATGTATCAAGTGCGGATGAAACTTGTAGTTCCAGTGATGATGGCAACCATTATAATCACAGCGACTTAGGGAAATCTTCAAATGACATGGCTGGAAGTCCTGGGAAGAATGATAATGTCCATGAAGGTGTAAAGACTATTGCAAAGATGGTGAAATGGTTTCTTACAAGCTTTAATGTAAAGATTAAAAAGTTAATAGTTGCCTTTGACCCGTCTCTAGAGAAGGGTGAAAAAGTGGGCTTCCATACGACTTTGGTGCTTCGGATATCAGAAACTGAATGTGGAACATGTGTTTCGGAAGATGCTGGTTTAGGTGATGAAGCTAGAGTTCACAATATTCTTGGAATTAGCCAACTTTCAAACTTTGTTAAATTCCAAGGAGCTGTACTGGAGCTTCTTCAGATGAAGGATGTTGACAATCGAGCTTGTGCTTCACATGCATCAGAAATGACATTTTCTGGATTGTATTCATATTGTTTGCCATCAAATGCTGCTATTCCAATCATGTCAGGGAAAAGAGGTGGATTTTCAGGGAATTTGAAGCTTAGCATTCCCTTGAAGAATGGTTCCTTGGACATTCGCAAAGTGGATGCAGATGTTTCCATCGATCCAATAGAATTAAGATTTCAACCTAGCATTATTAAATGGTTCTTACTTTCATGGGAAACTTGCAAGAACTTTGACAAGGTTGGGAATAATATTATGCACTATGAGACAGCAGACTCTATATACTTAAATTCTAATTCTCAATTCCAATCACCAGCACATGTTTCCACTGCGACTGTCGTTGATAAAGTTGTAGCTAGTCAGGAAAGGTTTTCTTTAGACTGTACTTCCTTGCACATGCGAGAACCCGCAACTGAAGTTGTGCTATCTGGTTCACAACTTATACCTAATTGGGTACCAATTTCTGTTGGCAAAAACAAGAGGGACTGTGTTGGAGATGAAGTTGATTTTGGTGCAAGGTTGGTATCAGTTTCTGCACCACCGAATTTTATGTATAGTTTTGTGAAAGGGACATGTTAGCAACTTATGTCTGAAGCTTCTAGGATTTTATTTGGCAACCCATATATCATATCTATTAGTAACATAATCTAGAGCATGCCAAAGAAAAAAGTGCCATCCTATCTTGAATGATATTTTTATGGTTATTGTTCGATGTGTTATCTCTGTTTATCTTACCCCTTTTGTGGAGACTTAAGAACTTGAAATTAGCATCTAAACCTAATTGCTTGGCAAAAGCATTTCTAGAAATTTATAAATGAGAATGAATTGTGAGCATTTTTTTACACTTATTTCAATGCTTCTGTATCTTTTATTACTGAGTATGACATATGAATGAAGGAGAATTTAATGCTGAAACTCTCGTAAGATCTCATGATATAATCTTTTCCAATGTGATGTTTCTAACCTACTGAATATCTGGCCTTTTTATAGTGTGGACCAATTTTTTGAGTGTTTTGATGGAATGAGAAGTTCACAATCAGCTTTGGGAGGTAGTGGAATGTGGAACTGGACATGCTCTGTTTTCAGTGCAATAACTGCTGCATCCAGCCTTGCATCTGGATCTTTGCATATTCCTTCTGGTATGTGATCTGTTTTCATCTTCCTTTCTGATTGAAATTCAATTCTTTTAGAACAAGTTGAAGGGATTAAAGTAATAATTCTGTTGTAGAAAAAGAAAAAGCCAAATAAGTTATGGTTATGTACTTCATTTCTTAATCAACAATGCCTGTTGATGTTTGCAAGTAAGACTTTTGATTATCGTCCAGGAGATATTAATGCGCTTTGAGCATGGTTGGAGGTTTAATGTTGGTGCTCACGTATGTTCATAAATAGAGCTTAAGAGCATAGTTTGATCCAAGTGGGATTTGTTCTTACAATTTCTGTTTTCTTGTATTCCTCATAAACAGTTATTTCAGTCTTTGGCACGTGTAATTTGTTTTAATATGTACTTTCCCTTGTTTCTAAACAGAACAGCAGCATGTTCAAACTAATCTTAAAGCAGCCTTTGCTGGAATTTCTATTATTTTGTCCTTTCGTGATGAAGATCTGGATCATTCGTGTGATCTACTAAATATCAGTTCCAACATTCGTTATTTGGGCATAGAATGCAGGGATATCTCTATACTTGTGCAGGTAATAATTTGCTTGGAGAATTCCTGTTCCGCTCTCTCCTATTTTCAAAACATAATTTTATGTTTGTTCTTCATGATGTATCTACACTAATTTAAAACTTGCATAAAGTCAACAGGTATGTCCTCAAGAAATGAAGTTTGAAGGAACAATGGAGTATGTTGAAGCTGCTGATTATTTGTGCTGTAAGGATGGAGGGGATTGTAGCAATGACATTGACAGTAAAACCTTTTCAATCAGAAATCTGCAAGATGAAGTTCAAGGTGTTCTCCCTTCGTTTTCCTCATCTACTGGAAATCGATCATCAGATGTATTCCGTGGGTTAGTTTCTACTGATTTTCCAGTAAGAGACAACGGTGATATGGTTAAAATTATGTTGTTTACAACCTCTGGTGTCACTCACTGCGAATGTACTGTGAGTTCTAGTTCATTTGACGGTGGTTTTTCGGGGCAAACATCTTTTTCACTGAAGCTGCCACCTCTTACTTTTTGGTTTAATTTCTGCTTGGTAAAGATGTTATCAGATCTTGTGAAGGAAGTTGGAAAGTCTATTGAAATGGGTGATAATAACAACAAACTCTCATCTGATGCTTGCTGTGAGAAGTGTGAACCATCTCATCCACATCTGAAAAGAGGTTCTGGCACTTGCATTACAACCTTGTCTTCGGCAGAAACTTTGCGAGGTAACATATCAATCCCTAATGCAAGAGTAATTCTGTGTTTCCCATTTAAGAGTGGTGAAGATGATGGAGGATACTCTCTATGGGATCAATTTATTGTGCTTGATATTTCTTCAGCATCACCATCGAAGGGTGGACTGCAAGGCAATAGTCCACATTTTGATGGAAGTTTGCAGAAACGATTCCGATTCCCCTCATCTGGCACACGTTCTTTGCACATGAACTTTGGTAATCTTTGCTTATACTCAGTCACATCTGCACATAAAGATGGTATTGGAATTGACTATGGTGGAACGCAGAGGTTTAAATTTTCTTCTGAAAAGATTTTATCTGTTAGCAACAGGACTAGTTGTCTTTCGTTCATTAGTATCTTTTGGCAGGAAGGTCCTGTGACTGGCCTTTGGATAGCAGAGAAAGCCAAGTTCTTAGCAACTCTAAAAGAAAGCAGGAGCAGAAATAAATCCATGGGAAAAGGTTATGAGTTTGCTACTGTTACTACTGTGAAGGATCTTGATGATATAAGTGTTCAAACCCGCCAGGAGATAATTTTTAGCACCACATGCTTTGTTCACATTCATCTGTCGTCTGTTGTAGTTGATCTTGACAGTTCACATTATAGTGGCTTGCATACCCTTTTAAGACAGATTATTACTGAATTATCGTGTTTCTCATGTGACGCAACTGGCAGCAAAGAAGAGGATTCCTTGCCTCAAACATCAATTCTTCTGGAATGTGATTCTGTGGAAATTTCAATCAGACCAGATGATGTTGAAAATGTGAATGGTCCTATGCAGAGCGAACTTCCAGGTTCATGGGGTTGTCTAAAACTGAAAATTAAGAAATTCGATTTGCTATCTGTCTCAAATATTGGGGGTATTAAGGGTTCCACTTTTCTATGGTTAACCCACAGAGAAGGTACATTATGGGGGTCAGTCTCGGGGGTTCAAGATCAGGAGTTTCTTTTAATCTCATGTAGTGATTCTGCAATGAAACGCGGTGATGGAGGAGGTTCGAATGCTTTATCTTCTAGGTTAGCTGGTTCAGATATTGTAAACTTCTGGGAGCCAGAGAGCTGCCAAAATTTTACATCTATAACAGTGAGATGCAGCACAATTGTTGCGTTAGGTGGTCGTTTGGATTGGATGGATTTGATATACTCCTTTTTCAGTTTGCCGTCAGTTGATCCCGAACAATCTGTTGAGCATAGTTTGCCAAAGAGAGATTTAGATACACCCCCTTGTGGATCTTCATTTGTCCTTAAATTGGTTGATATTGCCTTGAGTTATGAACCCCATTTAAAGAACTTGGCTGTTAATAGTGATGCTCTTGATTCCGAGTCTGCTTCTTCGAATGACAAAGAAGACATGTCTGAGTCCTATATAGCTTGTCTGCTAGCTGCATCTTCCTTCTGTCTTTCAAATTCAGTGGTGGCAGATTCCCTGGATAATGAATATAGAATTAGAGTACAAGATCTGGGTCTTCTTCTTTGTGCAGTCTCTGAGTGTGACAAACTTAGGGATACTTATAGTGCTGAACAACTTAATCAGGGTGGTTACGTTAAAGTTGCTCGGGAGGCGCTTATTGAAGCTGTTGTGAAAACCAACCGTAAAAATTGGATTGTAGAGTGTTCGAATTCTCAAATTTATGTGGAAACCTGCCATGACACCACATCTGGTTTGATTCGCTTGGCTGCTCAACTCCAACAGTTATTTGCTCCTGATGTGGAGGAGTCTATTGTGCACCTTCAGACACGGTGGAATAATTTTCAGCTGGCACAACAGAGGAATGATGAGAAAAGTAGAGTCCTAAGTTGTGACTTTGGTTCATCTACTTCTCAAATTCATAATGCGAATGTAGATTTAGAAGGTAAACTTGGGGTGGTTGGCTTGATGGATGAAATATGTGAAGATGCATTTTACTTGGATGGAAATGAGACCTTCCATTTTAATTCTTCTGAGTTACAGTTTCACCTTCCCCTTGAGGAAAATGTAGCCGAAGAAGCTTGTAGCTTAAGCTTTGAAAATGCTGAGATGTTTTCTCATGATCTACCTGTTAATGGGATTGATCTTGAAAGTAGTCAAACATCCTTTCCAGAGCAAGGCTACTTCCCAGAATTAATAGAAAGTTACTGTCTATCTGAGTTGCCTTATCCTCCAGAATTACCTACAGGAGTAAAATCATCACATGAGGTCCTGAAATACAGATCCATGCATGTTGGGGAGGGAGATCTTGGAAGAGGGAATAGTGGATGGTATGAAGATGCTTCTTTAAGAATTGTAGAAGATCACATTTCAGAACCAAGTGGACAAGCTAGTTTGAAACAAATTGTGGAACGCAAGCTTTTATATCATGACTGTGGTGTACCTGATGATACAGTAAACACCGTAGGATGTGTACTTTTTAAGAACATTAATGTTAGATGGAGAATGTATGCAGGGTCTGACTGGTGCAAAACCAGAAAGAGTAATAAGCAGTCCAATAATATTGTTGGAAGGGATACAACCGTATGTCTAGAGCTTGCAGTGTCTGGGATAGAATTTCAGTATGACATTTTTTCACCTGGTGGAGTACCTGTGTCCAAGCTTTCTCTTTCAGTCCATGATTTTCATCTTTATGACAAGAGCGCAGATGCACCTTGGGAACTGGTAAGTTCACATTACCATTGTACTTCTAGTGTTACTAATTCCTTACCTATCCTATATGAACAGAATTTTGAATTTCTCTTATTATTTTTTTAACTTATAGGTGCTAAGATACTATGATTCGAAAGTTCATCCTAGGGAATCTTCTTCAAAGGCATTCAAATTGGATCTAGAAGCTGTTAGACCAGATCCTTTTACACCGCTGGAGGAATACCGGTATTCTTGCTGCTTTATATATATATATATATATATTTCTGAATAACTGAAATTTAGGACTGAATCTTTTCTATGAGATTTTCCATAACCAATGAGGGAAATTATGTGTCGTCGTTTCCGTGAAAAACACCGCCCATATGCTTGATCTAAATTTAGTTATCATTTTAGTTGGTCATTATTAGATTGGGGAGGACTGGTATTCTAGTAGAATTGGCCATTTTACTTTTCATAGTTTCAAGTTTTGGGTTGGTGTGTCACTCATGGGTCTAGATCCATCTGCTCAGGGTCTTAGATACTGATCTGATTGGGACCTAAATAACTGCCTCATGTCATTACTTATTATACCCTTGCTAATTCATTTATCATAGTATTACAATAATGGAAGGAAAAAAAAAAAAAAAAACTTAGAATCACTAAGTAGTCAACATTTTTTTTTCTATGAACTAGTGTTTTGAGTTTTTTGCTGCATTTTCTTGGAGCCTTGCTTTTTGCTTACTATTTTTATTCAGAAGAAAAAAGTTTGTGTTATCAAAGCTGGTGAGGCTGCCACCAAAGTTTTCACTGTAATTATTATCGTGTTAGATGCAATTTATAACCGAAGCAAATATTAGAATCACTCTTTGTTGTCACTATTCTGCCTGTCATATTTCTGTTTTTGAATTTCTATCACTTGCTTTTGATGAATCGACTTTGTTGCTTTGCTTTTTGTTTCTTACAGGTTACGCATTGCCATCCTTCCTATGCGCTTGCATCTTCATCAAAGCCAACTTGAGTTTCTCATTAGCTTTTTTGGCGAAAAAAGCTCATCACTTGACCAGTCTAAAGGCTGTTCTCCAGATAGTAATCTTTCTGGCCATGCCATCGCCAATGAAGCATTACTCCCTTATTTTCAGGCTAGTGTGGAACAATTCATATTTTTATTGCATGTTCTTCACTTCTAAGTTGGATCTGCTTTTCAGTCTTTATTTTTTTTTCGGTGCGTTGGCATCTTGGTGGTAGGTGTAGCAATTGCATATTTCTTCTGAATGTATGAACACTCGCTATCATATGATTCTAGTTATGGTAGGACATTTGGCATGGTAATTTGTTTTCCTATAAATTCTCCTTTTGGAATTATTTATGTTTTTCTGGTACTCTTCTTGTATGGTTTTTGATGAATAATGTTGGACTTCAGGGCCAATATATGATATAATTGTTGCTGGGCAATCTATGACTAGTATAACTTGGGATATTAATTGTATTTTTTACTTCTTATTTATTTTTCTACTTAATTTGTCGTACTGATTGAGTAAATTTTGTTCCAGAAGTTTGATATTTGGCCCATTCTTGTTCGAGTTGACTATAGTCCCCACCATGTTGATCTGGCAGCACTTAGAGGAGGGAAATATGCGGAACTTGTAAACATTGTTCCATGGAAGGTGAACTGTTTCCTCCTTTCGCTGTTTTTCAGCTATTTCATTATGTCCCAGTGCTACATTTGATGTTCCCATTTTTCTTTTGTTTTGTTTTGGCTTTTTCTGTTTTGAACAATTCACATCTTCTTAATTAAACTATTAATAAATTAGGACAATATTTGGCTCTCACACTTCATGCTGGCTATGCATGATTTCTATGGCATTGTTCCAAACACATGCTAGACCTCCTGCTTTCTATTTCGCTGCTTTTTATATCATCCTATAAATAATATTTATTAATATCAACAGAAGTGTTTTTAAATTTCTATTTTCATTTGTTTATTGATTTTTTTATTCAGAAGAATGTTTGCAAAAATAATGCAGTTTCTGCTGTCTACTTATCTTATTATTTGTAATGGTTACATCTGATAGTACTTGCAGCAGCTTCCTGGATAAATCTCGTGTTCATAAATTCGTGACCAACCGGTTAACAATTTAACCCTAACTTCATGTTCATAATTAGTTGCCAACCAATTAACAATGTTCTCCTACTCTCATGTTCATAAATTAGTTGGCAAGATTATGCGTTATCTGTGAAGATTTGATGTTATTGCTGTTGCTTATTGCATGTCATGTTTCTGAGTTTTCTCTTTGGTGATATACCTAGAATGACCTTGTCTTGCTTTGAACTTACACCTGCAACCTGCATCCTCTCATCGTAACTAAATTGTAGTTGACTCTCTCTTTCCTCTTATACATGCACATTGGCTCTCAACCGTGCAAGTTCTACGGGATGTTATATGTTTGGCATGTCTGTCTTACTGAAATAAGAACTTGATGCAGGGAGTTGAGCTAGAACTTAAACATGTTCATGCTGTTGGTGTCTATGGTTGGGGCAGCGTTTGTGAAACAATTATAGGGGAGTGGTTAGAAGATATTTCTCAAAATCAGGTTTACCAGCCTTCTGAATGTTTACTTAGACTATCAATTTTGTTGGCCATCTTGCAAATGTTTATTCATAATATCCCTTTCTTTTTCATAAACATAGATTCATAAAGTATTTTGTGGCCTTCCTCCCATCCAATCTTTGGTTGCTGTTGGTGCTGCTGCTGCAAAGCTGGTTTCCTTGCCACTCGAGAGCTATAGGAAAGATCAGAGGGTACTGAAGGGAATGCAAAGAGGTAGGTTGTGTAAGCAAACTTTCTTTGATCTTGCTTAGTTAAATTTGGTTTGCACTTGTTTGCAAGCTAAGATGTGCTTTCCAGGTACAACGGCATTCCTTCGAAGTATATTACTTGAAGCTGTTGGACTTGGTCTGCATTTGGCAGCAGGGACTCGTGGCATTCTGCTTAAGGCTGAGTATATGTCCACAAATATCCCCACTCCGGTATCATGGCCTTCACAAGGCAAGACAAAGACTAAGAAAAAGACTAATGTGAGGCATAATCAACCTAAAGATGCGCAACAAGGAATTCAACAGGTGAGCTTTGCTAGATACTTGTCTCCAGATGAACTGTTTACCCGCTTTTTACTTTGGAGACTAATGTTTTTCTAGTCTTTGAGTATGTGTGGCAACAAAATGTCAACACGTTCTGTGCAAATTATATCTCAAAGGTTTTGATGGTCTAAATTTTGCAGGCTTATAAGAGCATCAGTAATGGGCTTCAGAAATCTGCTTCTGCTTTGGTTCAGACACCATTGAAAAAATACCAACGTGGAGCCAGTGCAAGTTCTGCATTGGCATCTGTTGTTAGGGCAGTCCCTACAGCTGCTATAGCCCCAGCTTCTGGCTGTGCAAGCGCGATACACTGTGCTCTCCTTGGACTCAGAAATAGGTATTTTATTGAGGATCTAGGATTACATCAAAGGAGCCATGGGTCTTCATGCCATCCCTCTTGATTCAGCTTCTCAGTTAATTGACCAATTTAGTTGACTAAGCTTTTCAAAATTCCAAAATGGGCTCCCTTTAGGCTTTCAATATACTCGAATTATATTTTAATTTGAACTTCCTTATTTATCCAACCAATCTTTTAAGTTGCTTTAATATGAATGTTATGGCTTAAGGACAGAACTTTAATACGTCCTTCATTTTCGTAAATCATAAGTGAAAACTGTTATTGATGCATGCTAGTTTTCTCAAACATGGAATCCCTTATGAGTTTCTGAGTGTAATTGGAGCAGCCTAACTGTAGTTTTCACTTCTGTAATCACGCAGAAAGGAAGAAAGGAACTTGCATGTTCGGCAATTTCTTAATTGTTGTCCTTGGGTACATGTTAGAATATTCAGACTCATATTTCAACTTGATATACCCATTCTTTTTCCTATCTGTTTTCCCCTCCATAGAAAACCCATTCTGCCTCCTTTATCATTTATTCATTCCTTCTTTGAAGTTGTTCTGACAAAATGATTTCAAAGTGACATTTTAAATCTGGAAGGAACTACTGATGCTGGTGTCTTTGCTTGCAGCCTTGATCCTGAACGAAAGAAAGAATCAATGGAGAAATATTGTGGTCCCACTTTGCCGCAGGATCCAAATTAATCTTGTGACCAATAGTATCGGTTCTGGTATTTTACCAGCATTAGCTCTACAGTTGACATTTATCTATGGGTTATCAATTTTGCATCAGAAGAAATTTGCAGCTCCTTATTTCATTCTTTTAATTGATACTCAGGAACGTTGTGATTGATTGAAGAGTGTTCTTGAAGGGTGTACTTTCTGCAACGAGAACAGGGAATGTCATTTACCTCAGTTTAGCTGGCGAGAGTTCTACTTTTCATGTAAGTTGAGCGAGGCTTTTATTCCACCCTACAATTAATAGTAATGCATTCTCTTTGATGTTGAAAGAAGTCGAACAATGATTCTGTCCCATTTTCAGTTGAGTATGCATTTTACTGTAATCATTCTTTTTTGTGAACATGCTATTGTAATCGGTTATGATCCATCGGGTTTATGTCCCATTTACTGTTGAGTATGCATTTTACTGTAATCATTCTTTGTTGTGAACATGATAGTGTAAGTGTTTATTGAAAGAAGTCGATCGATGATTTTGTACCATTTACAGTTGAGTATGTATTTTTTATTCTTTGTTGTGAGCACGCTAATGTAATCAGTTATGATCCATCGGGTTTGTGATCCATGGTCATTAAGTTGCTGTCCTGACCCGATATCAAATTTATACGATGTTAGCTGGAATTACTAGCCAGTTTCATGGATTCCAGTGCCTGAATATTTTGTTCTGCTTGTTCCAGGTCTACAGTTAATCAAAGCCTGATATCACACTGATTCTTTCCCGTCAGTACAAAATGCGGCGGTAAATTTTGTACAAAATGTAATTATATATGTTGGTAAAATTATGAGCGAGTTTTTTAGCTTCATAGACGAGTTTTGTAACCATGGTCTTTCTCACTAAAACAGTGAGGTGTGCAGTGTTATTCTTTACAAAGCCTCAGGCACTTTGCTTATTGCTTCTGTTTGTTGTACATAAATTCATTATCATATTTGTTTTCATAAAGAAACGCAAGGAAAAAAAGAAAAAAGAGAAGGAAAGAAAATTGATTTCCTTTTTCTAAGGATTTGTCGATATTTGGCTTCTACCTAAGGTTGTGATTTAAGTTTAAAACAGCTTTTAAGTGAGCATGTATATTTATATTCCTATTTTAGATTTATTGTACGTAGTCTCTTTAACTGATAAGCTAATTAAAACTTAGATTCAATTTAAACAGTCTCTTGTACTGCTTATATTAATCCACTAAAGCGAAATTTTAGTTCAATTTCAGCATTTTTTTTTTCAAGTTTATGTTTAATGAATTTATGTCCTGTTGGTGAATCAAATAAATTATAGGAAGTGGT
>JBBYHM010000015.1:1462917-1474912 GCA_038381775.1 Adansonia rubrostipa
CAAATGAAGAAACCAGTTCAAAATTAGAAAAATAAATGCATTTTAAAATATAGCTTCACAGGAAAAATAGGATTGAAGTCACATGCAGAAAACTGCGAATTTGAGATCAGGCACTAGGCAAAAATCAGTTATCAATTATGGGCAAAATCCAGGCAAACCATGAACAATCCCAAATGATACGTAGTCCTAAATAACATTAACAACTATAATCTTGTAACAGACCAAAATCTTTCCAAAGAGGTGAATATAGACAGCATGCTGCTTGAGGGATGGACAGTCAGAGGATTATTAAACTATTTAAATCCTTTCTACGTTAATTCGCTGATTTAGCCATTAACTTTTCCTGGGCAGGCACACTGGTCAATAGATGTGCATTTATTGGAGAAATAATGATTAAACAAAATGATTAAACAGTTGCATAATCCGAATTATTGCAACATAAAAAATATAAAAAATGCTTGCTTCTTGGCCATTTAGAGATTTAAGCATAAGGCAGAGAGAAGGAAGAAAACTTACCTATTGCATCTTCTTTTCCCTGTTTGAGGGCAAAGGAAGCTTCCTTAATACTGTTTCATCAATTTTCCTATATTGCGTTTGAATGGTTCTGTGTGCTACAGAAAGCTTCTCATCGATGTGGTGCTGGTACTTATCATATACCACAGGAACAGATAGACTAAGAATAACTCCTACAGAACATATCTAATGAAATAAGCATATATGAAAAAGTTAAAAGAAATCATCTACTTTCTAGAAAACAAATAAGATCTCATAAAACTCACCAATATAGACCAGAGTGAGGAATTTGAAGAAACTACCAACGTACGATACTAGGCACAAGCCGATAGCGAGCTGTGCAGCAGATATATTAAAAGCTTTTTCAAGTCAAAAGCATTTTAAAGTTTTATGTCGGATCAACAAAAGATGTATCAACAGAAAGGCAAAACTTAACCTTAAGAAAAAGTTTCAAATCTCTGCCGATTGCAATTTCATGTGCGATCGATAACGTATGATAGATCCATAGGCGTAACTCATCGGCAACCATCCCAACAGTCGAGTCGGAAATTTCGAAGTTAGGAAGGGGCGGCAAAGGTCTGCATCAGAAAGCAGAATCACTAACCATTTCCCACATCAAACTCTAACAAACACGATACTATAAACTTCTATTTTTCCCTTTTCTAAAAAAGAATCTCCGATGAACTTTCAATTTCTTTTTTCCTCCAAAAAATCCTCATAAAGAAGGGGAAAAAACTTTTCTTTTTCTTTTCCTGGGAACGAGAATTTCCCAACAAAGCATGCAATGGAATACATAGAAAAGACGGTAGATTATAATAATAATGAAGAAAAAAAGGTTAGTAAAGAGAAGATTAAAGAAGGGGTAAGGGGTTAAATGTGGGAAGAAAACCTGTTGAGAAGGGAAGCAGATTTCGCCCAGAAGAAGACAATAAAAACAAGAAGCAATAATACATTGGCGACGAAAGACAAGAAATTATAGCCAGCTCTTTCAAAAAGGTACCACAACGTTGTTGCTGAGGCTAGCATCACAACTCCGCCATTACATTTTCTCCATAACAGCACATCGGCAACTACCAACGATACATAATAAAAATTAAACGTCGACCGAGAATAATAAAATTAAAAAAAAAGAAGGAACAATCCAAAACAAATCACAATCATGCAAATCAAATCTTAAAAAAAAAAAAAAAGTTCTGCCAAACAATATAATTAGCGTATTTGTATTATAACTTATGGAATATTGGAGTTCGGATTAAAAAAAACCGAGACATCCATTTATAGAAATAATGGCGGAAGGGTTAATGTAAGTGAAACAGACCTATGCGGAAATGATATGAAGAGGCAGCTGCGTGCATGTATGAATATACAGCGAGAGAGAGAGAGAGAGAGAGAGAGAGAGAGAGAGAAGTGTAGAAAGAGAGGAAGAGAGAGGAGACCTGCGCCACCACCAAGAGCTTAATGAACTTATATGCAAGGAATAGGATTCGAATACGCCATGGGGCATATGTTTTAGTTTTCTTCAGCAAATGATTTTCGAGGGAGAAAACAAAAATTACGAACAGCAACAGCATTCAACAGTGAATGAAAGAAAAGTGTTGTTGCTGAACGGGAGATGACCAGCGTGCCAATTAAAATGGGCTTTATTCGCCTTCACCGTGAGAGAGCTCATTCGGCCCAATATTTGTTTCAACTGCCGCTAGCCGTCATCATGACATTCAACGCCATGATTTCAATCATTTAGAAAATCATGTGGAGCACGTATAAAATGGCGAAGATCACTTGGTCAATGATTCAATGATCATTATACCGTACAATTAAAAATTAGACATCAAACTATTAAAAAATCTCTACGTAGGTCAAGTCATACTTAATGTGGGTTTGGATAGCAAAAATTATGTCCGAAGATTCAACTGAAACTTAAAAACCTTTTTTACTATTGAAAATATTAAAAGATATATTTTTATATTAATATTTTTATATATAATCATTAAATAAAAATATCTTCATTGATTAATAATTCAACTCAAAAATACTTTATTCCAAATTTAGTCCAATTTAAAAGAATCCGTCTCTTGAACGGTTCTACTACTAGCTATGCAGATCATGCTTTTTTTTTCTTTTTCTTTTTCCTTTGGGATTTATAAACCTCTTTTAAATTGGTATATACCATAGGGGTAAGTTTGTTAAGGTATATATGAGGGAAGGAGAAAAGGGAATTATACAATGACCAGTAAATGTTCTTATATCCCAAGTGTCTCTCTTGTTAGCTACAAACGTATACTTTTAAATAGTCTATGTAGAGAGAATATGAACTCTTTCTTAAGTCTAATATTTTGGTTAAGATGTAGATGTATCATATAAAGCATAGATTTGATGTCAACTCAAACCTTGGCTTCTCAACTGATCTCACCAGAAATTGTGACAAGCCATGTGAACAAATGATCAGTAAAAAAATTGAAACCATAGCTGATGACCGGTGCCCGTGGGCCCACAGGTACCACTAGTAAAGTCATCAATCACCAATTTCATGATTGCATCCCACGATGACTTCCACCCCTCCTACACTCATTTTCAACTGCAGCATGGACCTAAGCAAGCCGGGTAGATTCAAAAGCGGGCAAAGATTAAACCGAACTAATGTCGTCATGACAGCAGTATCCAAGTAACCATTTACTTTGAAACAAAAATCTTCCTGATTTTTAATAGATTTGTCTTGGTTTAAATCATGATCTAAGAACAGCAATAAAAGTAGTTAGTAAATATACATCTTAAGCCAACAAAAATTTCGAAGTACATAACATGCATCAAATGAAATCATTTAATGTGTTTTTAATGGCAGAACCAAATCTCAAATTGGCGAAGGCATTCATTCTATCAGCCAGAACAAGCAAATTTTCTGTTACAAGAAATCAAATTAATAGTTCAGACCTTTTCCTTTTGAAGTTTCGTTTCCACCAAGCCTATCATGCCTTCAATTCTTACAAGTGTGTACACAAGGAAAATCACAATATCTCGTTGTTGGTATATCAGGTTCCTTCCAGTAGGTGCCAAGTTCACAGGCCCAAAGTCAAAGCATGAATACCATGTAAAAATTTATTCATTGCGCTGCTGCTTCATCATGTTCCGAGTCAACTTCATCGTCTGAGGACTCTTCCTTCTTATTCTCTTCTCCCTCAGCGCTCGATCTCATCTTCTTCTCCTTTTTCCTTTGCTTTCTCTTTTGGCGTTTCAGGCGCTTCTTTGTTGTCCGTTCCTCAGCAGCTTTCAATCTTTCTTCCCTCCTCATGTTAAACTCAGCTAGCTCCTTCCTTTTCTGGTAGTCAGCATCCATTCTCGCAAGCCTGTCTTGCTCTTTCCGTCTCATCTGTCGATACTGTTGCAATAGATTGAGAAAAAAATGAATAAAGACCTGGACAGCTGGTAGGTCATCTAACCCAACTTGTCCAAACAATTATAAGCAATCCAAAGTTTACAACATACACTTAATACTACTCAAAGAAAATGCATATACTTTATGGCATCATATGCTGCATGAATCAAAATGATACAAAGATAAGAATAGATTATAAACTGAGAAGGCAGCTCTCATATTGCACTTTCAGAACACTAAAGAAGGCTAAGCATTGCATAGATTTACTGCCTTGGGTGATTATATTTGATGCCAAATAAACAATCCAACAATCAAATTTTCATTGGATAGATTATTTAGTACAAATAAGGTCGCAGCCTGAGTATAGAGGAATACTGAGATTTGAATCTCAAATCCATTGAATGCCGAGACCAACAATTTGATTTACCATAAAATCTAAAGACAACTAAAACAAGCCGATCAACAATCTCTCAAATTTCGCACATGAAATAAATATTTAATCAGCCAATCCACTGACAAAGCATGCAACGATTAACATTTAGTAGCAAGGCATAAATAAAAAAATTAAAAAAAAAACCTCAATAGATAGTGAAGAGTAAATAAAAAACCTGGTGGAAATCACCGGACCCAGAACCAGCAGAACTTCCAGAGGTATTGCTAACACGGACGGGGACATTCTCTATAATGCGGCGGAGCTTCACCTCTAGGTCCTCTTCCTCCTCCTTGAACACCGGCTTCTCGTACTCTACAATTGCCGTCGATGCAGTCGACGGAGGTCGTGGTGGGAGCCCTGATTTCTGATCCGCTAGGGCCAACTGAGTTTCGCTGCCCTTTGGCCTGCCCGTCGACATGGAAAAACCCTAATGATTTTGGAATTTGGGGTTCCTTGGCAGATTCGAAATTTCCTTTGCTTTTTTATTTACGGAAGCGGTTCGAGTTTTTCCCCTAATAATAACAATGGGCCGGGCTCTAAATCGACTTCCATGTTCAGCTTCTTATTCTTATGGGTTATTTGATGGATTTTAAAGTTTTTACAGACCCAAAACATAAATACCACACAAAAATTAAAATTAAGAAAACAAGTAAAAGAGAAATCTTTGTTCACAAAACGAAATTACACATATTCTCCTATGATTATTAAAAAAAATAAAAATATGTAATATATTTTTAACTATTTTTGGATTTATAATTTTTTTCACCAACAATATATTAAAATAGGAAAAAAAAATAAATTAAAATAAAATTTCCCTGCCTCCTTTAGAAAAGCCCATGTTTCTCCATAATTATTTTTCAATATTATTAAGTTCTAGTTATTAGCAATCTTTTGCCTTTTTTTTTTCTTTTTTGTTTTAAATAATTAGAAATATAATAAATGAAAATCTATTTTTTAAGATAAAATATATGGTTACCTCTTGCCACTTGATTGCTTTTTTGGTCACACAATATTTATTTGTGAAGATAAACAAAAAAAAAAGGCAAAAAAGTTTTTATTTTTATTTTTATTATAGTATGTTTTGTTTGGATATTAAATAACGCATCCAATGTGCTTTCTTCACTTTCTTAATTAAAAAGTTCTATTTTTTTTGCCAATAAAATATTAATTCAAAAGCAATTGTTTTTTTTTTTTTACGATAATAAAACCTCCATCCATTAACCTTCCAAAACAACTCTTAGCAATCATCCAATTTTGCTTTTGCCACAATGCTTTACTGCAGACACATTACTTAATAAAATAAAGAACCTCCTTCCTTTTTTTTTTTTTTATATAAACGAGCACTTAATCCTCATGCATATCGATGAATGCCGCCTTTTGAATTTAATTAATGTAAAAACATGTGCTGAACTTGGGAAAGAAGAAATTATAATTTTACAATAATATATGGACCGTTTAATTTGATTATCAATATCACAAAAGCTAATATTATTATATATCAACCGCCACGATATGAAGCATCCTTAATCTTTCTCCATCACGTGTGATATATCCTTTTTTTTTTTATGGTTATTTGTTTCTCACATAATCTTTCTTAGCATAAACATAGATATGTTCTAGAGTTGAATCAAGTTAGAATTTAAATTTTTTTAAAAATCTTTTATACATGTTTGGTCTATAGATTTATTTTATTATTTTAAAAATATAAAAATATTATTTTATATTAATATTTATAATTTTTTATTAACTAAATTTAAATATTTTTTTAAATGAACAGTGATAAGTCCCTTTATATAGACTAAATGTTGTGGCGATGTCAGTGTAATCTCATATGCATGTGCAGTAAATGCAGTCACATGTGCAGTGGCTATGGAAAAAAAAAAAAGGTAATATCATCATTTAATTTAATTTTAAAAAAAATGTAAGTTGGCGGAGGAAACATCCTCGATTATTCTCTACATTGATTATGTTCTCTTTGAGAATCTAGATGTTTGATGTTAATAAATAATGTTAGATAATGTATTTTAATAACAGTACCTTATCATAGTAGCGTTTTATGGTGGCAAGCGGCAACGTATCTCTACCAGCGGTGTTTTTTAGTGGTGGCAATTTTTACGATGGTGTTTCAGTGATAACGCTCTCCGACGTTAATGTTTCTTGTTGACATCGCTTCTTTAAAATATTGGCCACAGTGCACCTTAACAATAGCGCTTTTTGATAATAACGTTCCCCGACGATGGACAATACGCAGTATTATCAGTATCGTATTGATTGTATTGGTGGATATTTATCAATTTTGATATATAACAGTACCAGTGATAGTTAATTTCTTTTCGATCTTGATTTCGGTCTATACCAGCTATATCGATAGATACCGGCCTGTTTTATTAGTATCGATCAAAAAATAACTGTACGAACCGGTACATAATATAAGCTTGTAAATAAAAAGTTAAACTAACATTGATCTTAAATCTGATAAATATTATACATAATTACTCATAAATTTGATGAATCTTAGACATAATTACTCATAAATTTAATGATTATTAAAAAATTTTAATTTTATTACTTAACTGATATTGATTTTTTTATATTTGTTGAAGTTTTTTTATAGAACATTATATATAATTGATGAATATTTAATATATAAATTTTATTTAATCTCATTCATTTCATATTTAAAAATATTTTATATATATATAAATTAAAAATATTCAAACTCTGATAAACTCAAAACGATACATCAAAATACACTGATATCAATATATACCTATACTAAAATAAAAATAATAAACCTACCGATATGATATTGACTACCTTAATAATACGCCCTACTGAAAGTCTTCCTCGGCTATAACAATTCCTAATGACATCATATGTCAATTGGAATTATTTCATGACATGATTTAGTTCTTTGTAACTCTTTTCTCTTGTTAATTCATGTTCTGTGTCATTTTCATATGACTGACATTTATTCATTTTTATATTTTTATGTAAGACTATAAATAGCAATCCAAAGACTTCGGTTGAGATCTTTGACGAATTTGAAAATTTGATTTTCTTTTTCATAATTTTCCACGCAACTTTCCCTAGAATGATCCAAATCATCGTATTTCCATCTTCCTAAGTCATCTTTAATCTTCTTCAACCTTCAACATTGTTACCTTCTACCATGCTTGCATTTCAGGTCTTACTTTATTAATTTTTATCTCCTATCATTTTTTGATGGCATTTCGTTTTCCTACAAGAGAAACAAATTACATTGCTATACACAGCTATACTACTACTTGTAACATAAATAATTTGAAAAGTAATTAAGTCGTTATTTATTTACAATTCATTTTATCATTATTAGTTTGCAAAAGTTGATCGTACCACCAAAATTAAAAACTTTAGGTTATTAGTTTGGAAGATTTTCAAGTTGGATTGTACCACCTCCAAGCATATTATTATTGATTTTAAAAATATAGTCGAAACTGAATCAATCAAATTGTATTTGCAAAGTGATTAACATCAACGAATTAGTTTTACTTTTAGATATGAAGTCAAGAGCGCGTTAAGTCTTGGAGAGTTCAATTCACAATTTTGACTCTTATAAAATGTAAGCAAGCCGCAGTGAAAATTTTATTTATTTATTTATTCTTTTCCTCCAGGTAAAATGATTACCAGACAATGAACGCGGAGAACAATTTGAATAAACTCAGTAGTGTTATTTATTTGTTATATAAATTAAAAATTTTATTTTCGAAATAAATCCTTAATTTTTTTTCTTTAATTTATAAGATTGGTCCAATAGAACAGAATTTAAACCGTCCACGCCTACCCAACTAGAAAGTAGCTATAAAAAAAAGTACACTTTTTGATTAGCTAAAAAAAAAAAATCAAATTTAATAGTCTTAATAATAATGAAATTGATTTGGGTCTTTTAATATTAAACAATAACTATTCACTAAAAATATTCACATTTTTTAAATATCTTTTAATTTTTTAAAAAAATTAACTATTTACCTTTTTTTTTACTTGTTATTTCTATTAAAATATAATATTTTTCTTTAAAAAATCAGTTTAATCTTTTAAAATAGCTTTTTGCTTACAAATGCTCTAAGAACACTTTTTAATATTATTAACTATAGTAATATTTTCATCAAATATATTAAAATTGATTAAAAATAATCATTTATTATCTTTAGTATAATTTTATTATCATAAATAATATACTAATTAATTTAAAAAAATATATAGTGAGAACATTTATTAACAAAATCTATAAAAGTAACAAGTGTTAGACCCCTTGATCCTTATCCTTCTTTCAGTTAATTACTAATTAATTGCTCTCTTAAATTCAAATTTGAATTTTAAAAATACTAAACCCACCTTAAACGAAGGAAACAAACGAATTGCTGCTTCTACCGATATTCTCAAAACGGAAGCACATCTGTGACTCTTTGTCGCTACTATAAAAGAAAAAATGTCCCATGCTCACCCCAGTCAGCTGACAATTGTCAATACATAACGGTAAAAGACAGATCTATTAATATTAAATATAATATAAATATCATTTAAAAAATAATTAAAATTAAAATTTATATAAATATAAAATATAATATAAACATAAAATAAACGTAACATCTTTAACAAAATATAGTTAATTTTGGTGGTTTAAAGCAGGAGGGCCAATGGTGATGGCTTCGTGTCGGTGGCTAGAAAGCCGTTAATATGTCATTTCCGATGGCAGGTTTACAGGCTGGAGGGAGAAGCTGTCCATCAATCTTCGAGACTACTTTGGTTGTTTTTTAATCCACATCAGCAATCCTTTGCGCATCCATAACAACACCCAAAAATTGAACAAAATTAACTTTAAGTCCCATGTAATGGCGTCCAGCCTGGCGGAGTCAAAACTTATCCTCTTCCCAAATTTCTCCTCAAATTCTCGCGATTTTCTCACTCTCCGGAACCTCCTTGGCTCTTTCCTTTTCAGTAACTTCCATAACTGTACGAGTCAAATCAGGAAACTACCATTATGAAATTCCTATACTGCCACAAGAAGGATTTATTGGGATTCTTCGAAATTTAGTCTTTGCCTACGTGGATAAGGTAAACTTCATACAGCTGTATAACCATTCAACCGGTTACTGGTCAATACCAGTTCACCTAACGCTTATTACCTGTATCGGTTAACCGGCTCTGTCAGTTACCCTAACCCTTTCCCCTTTATAAACCCTCCTTATTCCTCTCTTGCCTCACAAAAACAATCCAAGCCTCCCCCACCGAAGGCTTCTTCTTCTCTGTTTTTCACTCCACCGTCTCTCAAAAACAAACAAAAAATCGCCGTTGGGATTTCGAAACTGTTACTAAGCAAACCCATGGATCAAGACTTTGATCGGGTCAAGGGGCCTTGGGGTCCCGAAGAGGATGAGTCGTTGCGCAAGCTCGTGCAGCGGCACGGTCCTAGAAACTGGTCATTGATATCGAGGTCGATCCCTGGTCGATCGGGGAAATCGTGCAGGCTGCGTTGGTGCAACCAGTTGTCACCTGAGGTCGAGCACCGTCCCTTCACTCCGGAGGAGGACGAGATCATCATGAAAACCCACGCCACGTACGGCAACAAGTGGGCCACCATCGCCAGGCTCCTCAACGGTCGTACGGACAACTCCGTTAAAAACCATTGGAACTCCACCTTGAAACGAAGACGCTCGATGGAGGAAGGAGATTCCATTCAGGAATCGGAGAGACGGCCGGCTAAGTCTCCAAGATCGGCGAGTATTAGTAACCCAGGAAGTCCTTCGGGTTCTGACGTCAGCGATTTAGGATTGAGCGTTGCCGAGTCGACGCAACACTCTCGTGTTTCAACTGCCCTTACTCTTGGACGTTCTTGGAACAATTCTGTTGAGTTAAACAACGATAACTCGTCTAGAGAGAAAGAGTTAGAGTTATTAGCGGAGAAGCATGAGAGTGGGACAAAGACAGCGATGCTTGGACCTGACCTTTTGGCTGCGATGAAGGAGATGATTAGGAAAGAAGTGAGGGATTACATGGCAGAGTCTGGCTTCACTCGAGAAAGTGTGAGGAATGCTGGGGTTAAGAGGATTGGGATTAGCAGGATTGAATGAAGGGTTAATTTGGAAATGGTGATGATTAAAAGATTAATTAACGATGGAGGATTTGATTGGAATGCAGGAAATTAAGAGAACCAACCAGACAGCAAGAAAGAAACGAAAGAAATCAAAATTCCTTCGTTTTCACAGCACAATAATTTTGAGAATGTACAGAGGATAAACGGAACCCCAAAAACAAAAAAATAGAAATAGGATTTTTTATTAATTTTGTCGTATGAATCAGCTTAATCTTTACCAGCTCCCCCTCCCTCTCCCCACAAAAAAAATATTCAGTGATATATCTGAAATTTTTACTTCTGTTTTTCAAATTATACTAATTTTGTTAATTTAAACTTTCGGTTTCCTATAATTTTCTTTCTTTGTTTGTTTTTTATTTTTCAATGGAATCCTATATTTCGACAGCGAATAGTTTCAAATTTTTTGCAAGCTTTTTACAGTTAGGATATGTTGGAAAACTATTGGACTTTATGGTTGCCTGATTGATAAGTAGGCATGCGGCTGCGGGTCGTATAAAAATTTAGAGAAATTCTTCAGCTACTTCTTTACTTATTTGACTTCTTTCTCGTCTTGGATTACTCTTTCATTACGGTATTCGAATTGCCTTCTGCTTTTCCTTTTTCTATCAAAGATTTCAAAAGCAATATTTTTTGGGAATTCATATATAAATATATATGTTTAGAAAAAATATATTTTAAAATAGATGACAAAGTTATAATAGTAAAAAAATGTTACAATAATTTTTTTAAGAGTAGATTTTTTTTTTGTTAAATGTGTATAAAAATAAATTAAAAAACAATTTTATTTTATTTCTGTTCTTGAGTAAGTTTTCCATTGATGTCGGTTTGATTCATTATATCAATTCAATTGAGCATTTTTTTTTATAGAGTATAAATATAATTTGTGTTTATAATGTTTTGATTTGATTTTAAAATATACTATGGTTAGTATTTAGTATTCTCATTTTTTAAAACTCAAATTGAAATTGAATTGAACATTCGAATTGAATTCTATCAATTTAGATCGATTTTTCATTTTTAACTTATGAATTCAAAATCAAATCAAATTTAATATATCTAATTATTACCTCAAGCAACATTAAATTAAATTAAATTCGATTTTCTCCGTTCTTTTTTCTCATCCTTATTTGCAAAATTCTTTAAAATATAGTATGTTAGCTTTTATTATTCCATTTTTCAAATTTGTAGTCTAAGAGTAGGGAATGGTACATGACCATATTATGATAAATATATGTACATCTTACATGTTAAAGATATTCTGGAAAACGTGTTGCTATTGTATTAAAACAATTTCATCAAAAAATGTTATTTTATTCATAAGTGTGACTACATAAATCACAATTAAAATATATATATATATATATATATATATATCAAAATTCAAAATAACGACAAAAAAAATTGTATCTAAAAGATTGAAACTTTTAATCACCAATCGTTTGGAAAGGTAAGAAAAAAAAATCCCATCCGAAGTATGGGCCTTTCCTATGTTTTCCCATTAAATAATATATAATAATTTGTTTGTTTTTATTTTTATAAAGAATTT
>JBBYHM010000015.1:1481955-1493592 GCA_038381775.1 Adansonia rubrostipa
ATTGACAAGAAAACAAGGATCAGAAAGCAAACGCTACCAGGTTTTTGATACAAGCTTTAATATTGTTACAGATTTCATGTCCTGCTTAATAAGAATCTTCAGGTAGATGTTCCAATGATTATAACTTACTCAAGATGCTTGGTTTTTTACTTTGAGAGTGAAAGCCCCATCTTTTCTGTTGCTTCAAGGACTACAATCTGGATGGTAAGCATCCTATGCCGCGGGTTGCCCTGCAATAGCCAACATATACTATAGAGTATAGATAAATAGATTTGGGACTTATCATCCAGGTCTAACTGTAGAAGACGGAAGCTGGGCTTCGGTTGTTCACAATTACACTTTTTATCATCGAGTAGCTTGTATGACTCGATTTGTACTAACCGAGCTTCTTTAAATTATTTTATAATTTAAATCTATTTAAATTATTATTTATATAATAAAGTAATATTTTTATTTAAATATAAATATTATGTAAATATTAATATAAAAATAATTTTTTATTTTTAATATTATACTAAAATGAGATTTGGGATCGTGCCTATCCTGGTCTTGGACTAGGAAAAAATTTCCTGCGCTGCATCCCAGCCCTGAAAACCTCTATTCACAAGATTAAACCAATTGGACTTTGCCAAGTGCACTTGGATTTAGCGATCTTATCATTTTCAAAATATTATAATCTTATTTAATTTGTTATATATTTATATAAATTTAAATATATTAATAAATTATATTATATAAAATTCAACATATAAATTTAAATGCCGTAACTTTGACAGAGATCAAAAATTTTCTAACCCAAGAAAAACGTCTTTCTGCCCAAGAAAGCCTGGACCCATTCGAAACAGTCGAAAGGCCCGTATGCAAACATCCAGTCCATCCATCCCCTTAAGGCTTAAACCCTAACCAAAACCTTACTCAATTACTACTTCATTCGGCTTCTCTATCTCGCTCGAGCGCTTACGCTGGGAAAATGGCTTGGCGCAGTGCAGGATCCCTCTCTCGCTCCGTCTTTTCCGCCGCCAGGGCTCCTTCTCTCCGCAACCCTCCGCCGCTGCCCCGTCTCCGTCCCCCACCTTCCTCTGCTCCCCGCCTCCAGTCCCGCCGCCTCTCCTTTGCTCCGTCCAGGTCCTTGCTTTAAACACCTTTTTTGGCTCCTTATCGGACGAAACAGAAGAAAAGAGACGGAAAATTGCAAATTTTTTCCGTCAACATCGATTTCTTTTTTTTTTTTGGGGGGGGGGGGATTACAAATGTATTAGAAATGACTGTTATTGGAGATTTATTGGTTGCGAAGTCATGTGGAGATCTAATTCATGCCGTGTTTTTTAAATTATTTACTATCTTTTATAATCTCGTTTATTGATTTGGATCTGGGAAAGGTGGGAGTAAATTAAACGTTTAGTCAAGACTTTAATTCGTGTTATATTCTATTAATTAGAGGTTCTATTTTCTTGAATGTAAAATATAGCTAAAATATTTTTCTTTCCCAATATTAAAAGGATTCTAAAATTTCTAATCCAATATGGATCAGTGATACTCATACAAGGGACCGTTTTACATGAACAAAATGACTTGTTGACATTTTTCTATTGACAAACTGAAGCTTGAATTGCTAAAGACATGATTTTCTTATGTTTGTTTCAGAAATTTGGGAGAATTGGGATGTCTCCAATCATTCTTGCCTCTGCATAGCATGGTTCCCGTTGCCTGTCTCACATCACACCTGACTGTTAACGTGCGGGCTTGTTGCGAGCTGTCTCATGGTACCTTCCGCCGTACTTGTCAGGATCGCTAGTAGTCTCTTTGTGAGTCTTACTATTTCTAGGATGCATGGGGAAAAAAATCCAAAGGAGTTTTTTTTCTTAATTGTTGCTATTGACATCCCTTGAGACTTGAATAACTTCAAATTTGCAAAGTAGATATTTGGTTCTTTATAATTGCTTTATATTTTTATGTTAAATTTACCTAAACAGACATAAATTAGGTCAATTTGTTAGTTATTTAAACTCATTTAATGAGAGAGAAATTGGGATTGGGATTTATAGGGAGGAATGGAAAAGATGGGTGATGCATGTGGACTTTCAATCAGCTAAAGGACAGAGAATCATACCACATTGTAGGTTTTTTTTTTTCTTTTGTTATTATTATTTTACCTTTTATTATGGAAGCAAGGACAAATTACTTAACCAACAATTCATACAGAGTAAATGGAAATTAAAGCCTTGGTCATAAACCAAGACACAATGGATTTAACTGTTCTTCTGCTTCACTTGTTTTAACCCTTTTTTTTTTCTTTCTCTTTTTGTTCTAAATAACTAGCTCTTTAATATGTTGGTCGTTCAGTGTTGCCACTTTCATAGACAATTTTAGGAAGGAAATGAGTTGAAGGACCTAACATTTCCTCTTAAATAAATAGATATAAAATGCCATTTTCTCAGATGTTAGTATATGTTTTCTTGCTTATCATTTCTAGATTTTTTTACACTTACACCACATACTTTTTTCCTTATATTAAACTATAATATATATAAAAAAAAAAAAGAATCTGTCTTTACCTATTTATCATTAGCTGTTCAAATAATTAAATCCTTAGTTTGTTGTAGGTTATTTTGTATTTTGTACCATATTCGAAAGGATTGGGAGCTTCTCAACTGAATGTCATGTTTTTGTCACACACTGTCGTTGGTATTTAGTGCCCCGTCTAACTTGGTTGTTAACCACTAATATTAGATATCCAAAGTGCATTGGAATGCTTAAGCTAATTGAATGCGCTATGCTTGAAATTAAATTGTTCTATAATTAAAACAGTATGTTAGGGTGACAAAGTATTTCTCACATTTTTGCTTCTGATTATCACCTTAAAGCATTTTGCTAAGTTTGCACTAACTATTGGGAATTTTTATTGCCCCTTCTACACTGTAGGCCTCTGGACTCTTGTAATTTTGTTCCTTTTCTCGCTGTTAGGGTTTCTTAGATTTGTGCTTTCTCTTTCTTGGTGAAGAAATCTTTCTTTGACTAGCACACTTTGCATATAAGTGAAAATCAATTTCAATAATTATTTGTTGGTCGTATAACATTTGTTGGACAACAAATAAATTTGACACAACTTGTGGCACACTGTGATTAACAGCATATCCAAAGTGATTGAGAACCTTTTGTGGATAACGTTTTTGCATTTCCGCGGCAGGTACTTGAAAAACCATGGATTAACGCCAACTGAGTGCAACTACCAGTTGAAGGAGTCAGAGATTAGTTTTTACTGTGGGGAGTCAGAAGCTAGGTTTTCTGGGTAGAAAATCTCAATAAGAACATGTTTTCTTTTTATGCTACCGCCAGGAAGAAACCTGTAATTTTCTTATATTATCATGTAGGCACTTTACTTGCTTCTGTCGATCGATTTCCTTTGGTTTTACGATTTAGTTTTTGTTATGCAGAGTAGTGATAGCTTTTAACATTAACATTTTGTTTAAATAATTGTATGTGGTATGATTTCATGTTTCTCATGCACATTACAAATTCACAGTGCTTGCATGGATTGTGCAGTATATGGTGCCTGTTTTATTTAGTTTTGAGCCACATGGGGTGCCTCTAATGAGCACAAGCAGTTCACCGCTTTTGAGATTAATGATTCGTCCAGACCAGAGTTCCTCTGATTGATGCACGAGTTGTAGACATCCAATTCTTTTTTCTTCACTAATTAAATGAGTACCGAACAAACTGGTTCCTGCCATGCCTTGAGATTCGTCGTCCTGGAAGAACTTGTACGTAAGCAGTAGTATTGCTTTTTTTAACAAAGAACAACTCGTTTCTTGGCCGAGGAAGTAAGGTCGCAGAAGAAAAGAGTGAATCACGGAGGGTCCGGTCAGTTTCCTCCCTTAATAGATGAAGAGGAGTCCGGAACTACGATGCCGGCGTAAAACTTGATTCAGCAGCACCCATAAAAACGACGCACGTTTAATCTTGCCTAGACTTTTTGATCCTAATAAATACACCAACATCTCTTGAATAAATGCGTATAAAAATTTAATTAGAACAGATAAACAATCACAACCAAAAGACAATCCTTTTAAATGTTTGTTTGGATGAGGGCCTCAGCTTAAGCTAATTGTTCATATCATGGGAAATGCTTGTCAACTTTGTTATCTCACTAAGGAACCTAAATTTTTTTAAAAAAAATTTACAACAAAATTCATTTTAATCAAGCAACAAATTCCTTTTCCTAGCCTGGACTGGACTGGAGGAGCCTCCCTGCCAGCCTCCCTCCTATCCTGTATGCATAAAACTTAAAGCTTTACCCGAATGCCTTTGCCTCTCAGTCAAGATCTTGATTGATTTTGAATCTACATCCCATTTCACCAATTTCGATTTCTCTTCTCTGGAACCCCCGATCTTTCATTTTTTCTTTGGAACAGCCGAGGTAATGGTATTTGCTGAAACTCTTTTGGCTTTGGTTTCCTGACTAGATGCTGAATTGTTGAAGCTCCACCGAGCATTTTCAAACCATTTGCTAACCTGCACCCCCCAAAAAAAAAACTTATACTTGATGAAGATTTTCAAGAAAAGATGGCATTTAGTTGGTTGCAAGTAAAGAAAGCTATAATACCTGCTGGAAAGTCATGTCTAGCTCTTTACCCAAACTCTCTTTCATGGCTCGGTTGGGGTACTGATTTTCCTTGAATGATTTATAAAGTCTCTGCAAACCACAATATCCACCAAATTAAATCTCCTATATTATTAGAAGGAAAAAAATAGAGGTATTTAGTCAAATTAGTCTCTACTGCTTTTTTCACAAGCAAAAAGCTTTGATTATACAAATGTCTTGCCATTGTTCCCAAGTTATCAGTCATATACGACACCATATTTACCTGCCTTACAGTTTCTCCTAGTCTTTTATACGCGGATGAACCCCTTGTTTTACCACTTGAACCAGATAGGGAAGTACCCCCCTGGAATTCAGCAGATGATAAATTAGTATCCTTAAAATTTGAGTTCTGATGAGTGTTTCTCCTAGGTTTATGCCCGATCCCTTCTGGATTCAGCTTTAAACCGTCGGAAACTGAAAGACTCCTATGTAAAGAAGCATTTCCATTTTCCAGTGCTGAAGATGCTTCTGCAGTACATTTCTTCCTTTTTCTTGGTGCGGTAGTGTCATCATTCCAATCTTCATCATCACTGGAACTAGAAGGAACGTTGCCATACGTCTCCTGTACATAAAGAAAACAAAGATAAGCAAATCATGAAGGAATGACCAAAACTTTTTAAATGACTGAAGTTGAAAAGACATCAAACAGAAGCCATTTCGGAGACTCCATGCAAAAATGTTATATGAACAATGATATCAATGGATCTTGGCAAGTTTTTCTAAATGGTGAAAAGGAAACACCAGAAGTGACATATATATATATATATATATATGCCAGGAGAGAGAACGATGTCCAAGATAATATTATATTTTGAAATGACACTCACATCATATAACCTTTTGTAGTCCAACCTTTCACTACTTCGTTTCTTAGAAACAGCAGCAACATCTTGTCCAGAAGCTGATTCCATTATCGATAACAGTTCATCATTCAAAGACTCCTTTTTTCCACGAAGTTTATGTGTTAGTCCATTGGAATCTGTGGAACCACTGTTAGACATGGGTCCTTCATCTTTTTGAGAAGAACTATTATCTTTTAATGTAGCACCAAGATCCTCAGAATCGGATGTAAAATCTGAACTTGAACTTTCCGGCTTAGCCACATTATCATGATCTGGAATATCAGGATCATAATCATCATCCTCAGAGTCATCAGAGGGAAGCCCCAAATATGGATCAACATTAGCTGGTACTTCCAATTCCATAGATGTAGAAGCGAAATTAGATTCATCAGAACTTGACTCATCTCCGTGATCCTTATCATCAGTTTCTGAATTATCAGCATTATAATCACTATCATCAGAATCATCTGAAGGTAGTCCAAAGTTGGGATCCTGATTCTGTCCACCAGCAGCTACTGCTGCCTCAGGAAAGACATTCTGTTGATACGAAGAAGAATGGTAAGGAATTTAAAAAATATATAAAATTAAGTACTAACTAATGAAAAGAATGAAAATCGGTTATTGACCTCCCAACTGTCAGTGAGAGATAAACTTGTTCCTTGAGATTCATTAACCAATTCAATACAATCAACTTTGCAATTGCATCCAGGGCATAACCAACCCTCATCACCAGGAGGAACTGTACCAACAGTGTAACAGGTGGAAAAAGAAAAGTATTAATGACAATAGAACAACTCAAAACCCACTTTTACCAATTTAGTACTATCAAATCAGGCAATGGAGAGTATTACTGTCTTCTTTTAACAAAGGCGGTTGCAAGCAATATTGATGGAATCCACGGTCACAAGCACCATCACAGAGTATGATATCATTGTTGGCAGACAGGTCCTTGGACCCACATTTTGCACAGAATATCTACAGTTAAAGGATTTCATGTCTAAGCATTTCTCATTTCAAAACACAAATTATAATCATCAATACGAAAATATGAGAAATGCTTAAAACTATGATTCTCCTACATCCTCACTGTCAATTTGTCCTTCAGAATCAAATAAAGATTCCGGAAGCCTTCCTTCAGCACATAACGAATCGATACGTTGAAATAGATCTCTAATTTTCAATTTGCATCGAAGAATTTCAGATGTAGCACGTTGCAGCTCCTTCTCTGGCTTTAACTTTTCTAGGCTGCAGGTTTCACAAACAGTCCAAAGCAACAAACAGATGTTAGCTATCAATGATTGATGACAGATACACAGATGTAAAGTATCAATTTCAGTTCCAAAGGTGACAACTTTGCGTTTGTTCCAAGATTTCAACTTTGTTCTCCTGAAAGTGTTTCCATAAAACCTACTCTCTGCGCATTAACGCTAAATTTATCCTTCAAATCTCAACTGTCAATGCATAAAGCAAGATTAACAAAGTTATAAATCTATATTACCTATGATTATAAATTTATAAAATTTGTTTGTGGAATCAATCCAAAAGTGAGTTCACTTTTACCACTACAACCATGTAAACACTTGATTTCACTATTAATAATACACTTCATTCTCAAATACTTTCTTCCTATTGATGAATATCATCTCTGGAAATTCTGCAGTACATAAGGATCTTTGTAAGTCAATATCTCTTTAATAAATAATAGCATAGATAAAACCACAGAAAGGAAATTCATACTGAATCAATTAAATTGATGGTGAAAACAATAACAGATGAAAATGAGGAAATGAGGAAGACACTGGAGAGTAATAACAAGAAAGCCTGCCGAAAGCTAAATAAATATACAAGCCCTCATTATTGAGACTAATTTTGTTCATGATGATCCAGATTCAATGCTAAGCCTTTATAGTCTTGTCATTCCATCAAGTTCTAAGTTAACATTAAACAATATATTCTCAAAGCAATACATGCTGATGGTAGTATTTAGATATAAAACTCATATCCTTTGCTTTGAACTCCCTTAAGTACTCTATAACAAATCAGATTTAAAACCAAGATGAAAACGTTTTGTGACATTGTTACAAGAATTAGCTCATAAAAAACATTGTAACAAAAAGATGCAAGATAAACAGTAATATAAACAAACCTTAGTCCCTTCCAGCCTTCTGTCGAATATGCAGCAATCAGGCTTCGTTCATAGTTTATTCGATTCAATAAATACCTAAGATGAGACCTGATTCTTGAATATTCATCAGCAGCTTCTCTTTTTTCTATTTTTTTCTTCCTCTTCCTCCCTTTTTGCTGCTCAATAGAACCAACATCAACCATATTATTGCTCGACTCACTAGCTTTAGATTTCTCTGGCGCTTTTGAGTGCAAAGCCCTGTCACTGCCTGTCAAAGATCTTAGCATATATTTTTTCTTTATTGTTTTTGAAGTTTTTCCATTCCTGCATCGCCCAGAATTCTCAAGTAAATTCTTAGGTGTTGTTTCATGTTGTTTCACACCAGAATCTTTGGCCATGTCTTCACAATGGAGCCTTGGTTGTTGAATGCAAGGATCTCCTGAACCAAATTCTTGAGGCAATCCTAAAGGGTCAACAACATTGCTCGCACCCTCAGGAGGTGATTGAAAATGTTTGCCACAATTACTCTGGTTCATATCTTCAGGATTCAGTTGCAAGGCTTGATTAAAAACATTAGTACATATTGCAGCAGTACTTTTTACTATACAATTTGGTAAACTTTTAGAGTCAAGCTGTTGTCGCTGCTCTGTTTGTTCACCAAGTTCCTTACATTTGCTCACAGAACCAAAGCCAACTGTTGGCTCTGCACTACCAAGTTGGGGACGTGAAAGTTTATCAATCTGAGTGTACTTGCCTGAATCTTCTGCCAACATCCCTAAACTTTCAGTGAGAGTATTCTTGGAGAAATCTTCCGAAAACGGTTGCAAAGGTTTAGAAGGAAGGGCAAAAACCCAAGTAGAGGCTTCTTCAAGCTTATTTTGAACAATTTCATAATGAGGCTGATGCTTCTTTTCAGATGTCTCGTGCGCATATCCAGAACCAAACTTGTTTGTCTTACATGATACAGTTTCTTGATGGCAAAAACTTTGATCGATACAATTATGCTCACTCACACCATTAGGAAGCAGTCCCAAATGTTTAGGAGGAGAATTCCTAGCCGCATATTCAGAAGATGGTTCGTGGATGCCAGAGCAAGACACACCAGTGGCAATTTCTACTGATTCATTCTGTGTTATTGCATAGCCACAGTGATGTTTATTTTCCAAAAGTTCAGTAAGTAAATATTCACTACCTGATTCATGGGCTTGCTCTGATGTACTTTCTTCAGGGCTAAAATGGTTTCCCTTTTCAGTCTTTGTTTGTGATGGAGAAACACCCATATGTTCAACCTTGATCCTATCAGTTAAAAGGGTAAGAACGTCACACAACAAGAAGTTGGGGATTTTTAGTTTTAACAAATAAATAAATAATAAAGTTTAACAGAGCAGATGGTAAAATTATTCAGATGACAGAATCCAAAGATCCACACATACAATTGAAGACCCAAAAACTGTAATATAAGTTTTACCTAAATTGACAACAAAAAGAACAAGTTTACCAATCACAATTTTTAAGAATGTTTTCTGCAAGTGTTGCCAATCACAATTTGTAAGAATGTCGTGTTGCATTCAATGCACAGCAGCAGACAGTCTACAATGTAATTAAGCTATGAGAGATGGAAATATTAGAAAGATTAACATTAATTAATCAACCAAAAAAGTAAAATATCAACTAAGGAAAGTCTAATGTTACAGCTAGGGGTGTAAATGAGACGCATGTGCCCACAAGTTATTCAAGTTCGAATTAAAAAAAAAAAGAAAAAAAAACTCAAATTTGATTTAATCATTACCGAGTTGAGCTCAAGCAATTCGAGTTATCAAGTGAGTCGGTTCGAGTATCTTAATACCTGATTTGAATAGCTTACAACCCTAAACAAACTTTTTTATTCTTAATATATATTTTTAATAATTATTATTAATTTACTATTTTACTTTTAATATATACTTAAAACCCTAAGTGCCTAATTTTTCTCCTTTATCGCTTTCTCAAAATCTCACCAACAGCTCTTCCTTCCCTCCCTCCCACCTGCCAAACAGCTCCTCCATTCTCTCCCATTCCACAGTCCCACCCAAGCATAGAGCCTCCTTCTCAGCCACCTGCAGTTCCTCCCTTGTTTCCCACTCCCACTTGAGCCCCCTTCTCCACCGAGTCCCGCCTGCCCCTCCAATCAATGGCACCACAGCTCCTTCAACTTTGCTATATGTGTGTGTTCATTTATTAGTGTAAATGCAAAAGCAATTTACATGGTGTTTTATTTAGATCCATCTTCTGTTGCCCAACCACACTGTTATTTTTTCCTTCTGGGTAACTATGTTTAACATTGTACTAAGCAACACATCCTTGAATTAAAATAGATATTTGAGTTTAAATTTAGCTTTGTTCATATATGTGATAGTTGGGTTTTTCTTTATAAGCCTCTTCTCAATCTATAAAATGCTTAAACAATTATTTACTAGCCATCCATGGGGCTTTCCAGGAAAAACCCATATTCCATGAGTTAGTAAGCCATAGAAAACTTAGCAATGACTTTTCTCTTTTGTTTTTCTCGTCCTTCTTTTTTGTTTTCCTTTTTTCAGTGCCTGTGCGTAGTTAATCTCTTGTATATAAAGAGAATGAAAGTCGGCTTACTTCTAAATAACACAAAGAAATTTGCAAAGAATGCTTTGATCTGGAGGATTTTGTTTTCTTTTTTGTTTCCTAGATTTTATTTTTCCACTTTTCTCACCAAGTTTCATTATTTATTAAAATGTAATTAATACAAAAAAAATGTAGATGAAAAATCTTAATTCTAGTTCAAGCTCAAACCCGAGCTAAAGTATGAAAATCTAGTAAGCAAGTCTCACCAAGCAAGTTCGAATGATTCGATTTTATCTTCAGCCGACCTCGAGCTAGAAAAGGATATTTGATCGTGCTCGAGCTGTGTTTCAAGTCACAAGTTTCAAATCGAGCTCGAGCTTCTCAGTATTCAGGCTTAGTTCGGCTCGATTATAACCCTAGTTACAGCAGACATAAATTACTCACAAGGAAACACAAAATGGGAAATAACAATGAATAGAGTAAGAAATCATATGATATTAAGCTTCATTAGAAACCAAATTATTAGCAGTTTTACTACTTGGTAGTTGATAGACTTCTGACTAAAGTTAACTAGACAAAACCATTAAATTCCCCAAGCTAGATCCAAACAAAAGATGCCCAATGCAAAACACTATAATACATAGCAATTATAAAAAAAAAAAAATTCAAGCGATCTTTATTGCATTTTCTACAACACTGATAATCAACTCCCTGTAAGCCAAATTTGAGCCTTGCTTCCCAAGAGAATTACATTTTCAAACAACTCTGGGGAAAAGCAGAGAGGCGGGAGGGGTGATTTCAATAATTTGAAACAGCCATACATCACCAAGCCACCCATGTAACGGAAAACTTCTTTTTCCTTTTTGGGAAAAAGTAAAAAAAAAAAAAAAAAGGAAAAAAGGGATTGAAACATCCTAAGCTTAAAAAGCTAATGACCCTTATCAAAACTTCTTATATATAAGACAATGATATTAGTTACTTTTATTAGCTTGATATAGCAACCAAATTTTTTGATTGACAGGGACGATGTTAGACCAAAATGAAGGCATAATGATCAACCAATGATAGGAAGTAGAAGTAAATGGCAAGACAAAAAAATTAGTTAAAAACAACGTAAAAAATCAAAATATCATATAAAACACCAGATGTTTAAAAGATAAATCTACGAACAAATTGCTCAGAGCAGACTCCAAAGAGAGCTACCTGGCAACAAGTTCATTGCATACCCTAACTTAACTTTCCATTTCCTAACTCAGCATCATTCACGCGATTGAGAATATGCATCTTCAAATGCACATCTCTTTAGTTTACCATCATCATCCAATACTAGATGTTACTTTGACTAGACAGATGGTCAAGCTTTTTTGGCATTTAACAAAGAAATCTTCAATATCTAGGTCTCATTTTCAATACAAACCCTAAATGGTAACATCATTCAGTTGCATTTAAAA
>JBBYHM010000015.1:1493692-1503974 GCA_038381775.1 Adansonia rubrostipa
ATATATATATATATATATATATATTCTTGATAAATTTGGCTGAAAATATAGATTATGTTTGATGCACTCATGATATATATATATATATATATATATCTATTATTAGTTAATCAAATAATAATTTTTTAGTAAAAATTTTTAAAAATAAATATAAAAAATTTAATTTTAATAAGATAATATTATTTAATCCATTGATAACGTATATATATATTGTTAATGCATTCAATATAAATCTTAATCTATTAATCATGAAAATCTAGATTCATATTAAAAGTATTAACCATTTAGATTAGACAAAGATACGATATCAATATCATAGATATTTAATCTAAGTATGATTCAAACCCACAATTTAAGTCTCGAATTATGTTGACATTGGCTTATATATTGTTTTGAGTCTGATTGAACACCACCCAAATCATTTCATTTTAAAAAAGAAAACAGTACTTTTATTTAATTTTTTTTATTAAATTTTAATTTATAGATAAGACATTTCTTTAATATGATTTTTACTATAACATTATATATATTATATATTATTTTTTATATAATTTATAAAAAAAATAATTTAAACTTTAAATGCGAAGATCAAAATTTAACTCAATATTTAAATATATATTTTTTAAATTCATCTAATGAAGTTAACATTTTTGTTCAAAGTTTTCGAAACTTGAACAAATAGATATAAACAGTTGTAGGTGGAGGTGGTGCGTTTAGGTGAGTTCTTTTTAATTCGAACTTTTTTAAATTTAAATTTATTCGATTACAGACCTTTTCAAATTTGGTTCTAAGTCTTTTTCAGTGGCATACGATATGTCAACTTCGAAAAGCCGTGCTGATATTTTCCTCGTCAGTGAAGTGAATGCGTGGCTTTGAGTTTGCAGTTAGACAGCAGGATTTCATGTCCTCCGCGAAACAATCCATGTGACCAGACACATGTAGAAATAAACAGTGAGCGTCAGGCCGCATCAAAGGGAAAATGTACATCGTTAGGTCATTTTCTGTCATCAATGCAAAGAGATAAAGCCAGAGCGCCTACAGAATTAAAGCTCTCTCGATGGCAGTGAGAAAATAGAGGTAAGTCGGTGTCAAGTCTCGTTACAGGCTGAAAATAACCCTGACTGTGCCGTTAGTTTTAGTCTATGTCGTTCAAATTCACAACGAACGTAGAATGCATTGTGTATATTTCATTTTTTTTAAAATTTTTTAGATTGAAGGATAATAATTTTATATTTATATTCGAATATATATTTGATATAAATATTAGACGTAAATTTTTCCTTACATTTAATTATTTTTGGGTATCTTCCTGCACCTTCGCCTTGTGTAATTGGACAATGGCCTTCTTTGCTCCTCAAATCTGAATCAAAATTATCATTAGCCGTACTTCCAAAGGCAAGTAATTCGGCGTATTATGATATATTTCTCTCCCATCTTGTTTCTCTTACTTAATCTTAACCATGAAACAGAACAGAGTCATTCAGTTAACGTGTTGGCTTCTCTTCACTACTTGGGTCGTTTTACCCGTACTGTTTAATCCGCACTTTTGGGTTCTGAGCCGACCCGATACCAGGCGAATTGTTGAGTTCGCTAGCAACGACTCGTTTTTTTGCCAAGAAAGGATGCAGAAGAAAAGACTCTTATTAGATGAAGATTAGAAATATAACCGTTCGCATATTCATATTATATTTATATATTTTATCACATATCATATTCATATAATTACGACTAAAACTAAGAGATCTAATGAAGAGTAATGACTCGACAAGATTCTTGCAGGATAGATAAAACTTAATATTGCTTTTTCTCTAAAAAAAAAAGTTTATAAATCAAGACTTTATTGGTAAATTATAAAATACAGACAAATACTTTTTTAATGTTTGCTTTGGGTGTTCATTTCATAACAAATACTAAAATCGGCTTAAGATTTTCTCCTAAGACAAGACATATGCAATTGCCTCTTTATGTGTATTAATTTAATGCTTAACTGGGAGCCTTTGCTTCTCAATCAAGATTTTGAATCTAAATCAGGTGCATGAATACCTCGTTTTACCATTTACATTTCTCTTTCGATTTTTCTTTGGAAGAGCCGAGGAGGCGGCAACGTCATTTCCCGAACCTTTGTTGGCAGCAGTTTCGTGAACGGATGATGAATTGTTGAAGCTCCGGCGAGCATTTTCAAACCATTTGCTGACCTGCATAATTGAGGAACTTCTGATATAAGGAACCGATAAATATAAGCCGAAATTACGACAATGAAAATTTTTAAGAGGTAGTTGAAGAAAGATGACATTTAATGGCTGCAAGTGAAGAAAGAAAGCTAAGACCTGCCGGAAAGTCATCCCTAGCTCTTTAGCCAAACTCTCTTTTGTGTGTCGGTCCGGATACTGATTTTGCTTGAAAGATTTATAAAGTCTCTGCAAAGCAAGAGATCCACTGAAATAATCACTCTACTTTTTCAGAAGAAAAAAAAGTATTAATCAAATTAATCTCTACTGCTGTCACAAATAAAAGCTTGATCATACACTAGTTTTTGCTCTTGATGTTGATTTATCAAAGTCATATAAGATTACTGTATTTACCTGTTTTACATCTTCTCCTAGTCTTCTATATGTTGACAAACCCCTCTTTTTACCACTTGAACTAGATGCAGAAGCGCCTCCCTGTAATTCAGAAGGTGATATATCTGTATTCTTAAAATTTGACTTCTGCCGAGTTTTCCTTCCAGGTTTATCCTCAGTCTCTTCAGGGTTCAGCTTTAAACCCTGTAATTCAGAAGGTGATATATCTGTACCCTTAAAATTTGTCTTCTGGCGAGTTTTTCTCCCAGGTTTATGCTCAGTCTCTTCTGGGTTTGGCTTTAAACCTTGTAATTCAGAAGGCGATATTTCTGCATCCTTAAAATTTGATTTCTGCCAAGTTTTCCTCCGGTAAATATGCTCAGTCTCTTCTGGGTTCGGCTTTAAACCCTGTAATTCAGAAGGTGATATATCTGTACCCTTAAAATTGGACTTCTGCCAAGTTTTTCTCTGAGGTTTATGCACAGTCTCTTCTAGATTCGGCTTTGAAACCTGTAATTCAGAAGGTGATGTACCTATATCCTTAAAATTTGACTTCCGTCGAGTTTTTCTCCAAGTTTTATGCTCAGTCTCTTCTGAGTTCGGCTTTAGACCATTGCAAACCAACACGCTCCTAGTTACAGAAGCATTTCCATTTGATGGTGCTGAAGCCGCTTCGGCATTACGTTTCTTCCTCTTTCTTGATGCCATGGTATCACCCCAATCTTCATCATCACTGGAACTAGAAGGAACACTGCCATATGTCTCCTGTATATACCCAAAAGAAAGATAAGCAAATCACGAAAGAAATGATCAAAACTTTAAATGGCTGGACAGACGAAAAGCCACCAAAATAGAAGCCATTTCGGAGCAATTCCGTCATGCAAAAAGTTATATGAACTATGACAGCAATGGATCTTGGCAAGATGTCTAAGACAATACTTTATTTTGAAATGACACTCACATCATATAACCTTTTGTAGTCCAACCTTTGGATGCTTCGTTTCTTAGAAACCGTAGCACCTTCTTGTCCGGAAGCTGATTCCATTATTGATAACAGCTCATCATTCAAAAACTTCTTTCCACCAAGTTCAGGTTTTTGTCCCTTGGAATCTTTGGAAGCATTATTAGACATGCAGCCTTCATCTTTTGGGGAAGAAAGATTATCTTCCAACGTAGCACCAAGATCCTCAGAATCAGATGTAAAATCCGAACTTGAACTTTCTGGCTTAGCCTCATTGTCATGATGTGGACCATCAGGATCATAATCATCATCCTCTGAGTCATCAGATGGAAACCCCAAATAAGGGTCAACATTAGCTGGTACTCCCAATTCCTCAGATGTAGAAGTGAAATCAGATTCATCAGAACTTGACTCGTCTCCCTGATCGTTCTTATTGGTTTCTGAACGATCAGGATTATAATCATTATCATCAGAATCATCCGAAGGTAGTCCAAAGTTAGTATCCTGATTTTGTCCACCTGCAGCTACTGCTGCCTCAGGAAAGATCTTCTGTTGATAGGAAGAAGAATGGTGAGGAATAAAAAAAATCAAACTATTAACTAAAGAAAAGAAAGAAAATATTTTATTGACCTCCCAACTATCAGTGAGAGAAAAATTTGTCCCTTGAGATTCGTTAACCAATTCAATACAATCAACTTTGCAATCACATCCGGGGCATAACCAACCCTCATCATCGGGAGGAACTGTATCAACAGGGAGAGAGGTGCAAAAAGAAAAAAAAAATTAATGACACCAAAACAATTCCAAACCCACTATACCAATTTATTACTATCAAGTAGGTAATGGAGAGTATTACTGTCTTCTTTTAACAAAGGCGGTTGCAAGCAATATTGATGGAATCCTCGGTCACAAGCACCATCACAGAGTATGATATCATTGTTAGCTGATAGATCCTTGGACCCACATTTTGCGCAGAATATCTGCAATTAAAGGATTTCATGTCTAAGCATTTCTAGTTCGAAGACACAAATTATCATCCTCAATAAGAAAATAGCAACCAAGAACATATGAACAATGCTTGTAACTATGATTCGCCTACATCTTCACTGTCAATTTGTCCTTCAGAATCAAATAAAGATTCTGAAAGCCTTCCTTCAGCACATAATGAATCGATATGTTGAAATAAATCTCTAATTTTCAATTTGCGTCGAAGAATTTCAGATTTAGCACGTTGAAGCTCCTTCTCGGGCTTTAACTTTTCTAGGCTGCAGGTTACACAAACAGTCCAAAGCAACAAACAGACATTAGCTATCCACGGGGAAAAAGACAATCAGACTACTCTGATAACAGCTATACAGATGTAAGGGGTCATTTCAATTCCAAAAGGTGACAATTTGCATTTTGATTAAAATTTCAACTTTGTTATTCTTGAAAGTGTTTCCACAAAACCTATTCTCTGCAGATTTACGCTTAATTTATCCTTCAAATCTCAACAGTCAAACATATACTTAATTTTCAAATAATTTCTTCCTATTTGATAAATACCGTCTTCAGGAAATTACAAAATACATAAGGATATTTGTAAGTCAATATCTCTTTAATGAATAATAGCATAGATAAACCATGAAAAAGAAATACATACTGGACTTACACTGATGGTGGAAAGAATAACAGATGAAAATGACAAAATGAGGAAGACGCTTGAGAGTACTAAGAAGAAAGTTTGCAGAACGCTATATAGATTTACAAGCCCTGATCCTTGAGACTAATCTATTCATGATTATGAAGATTCAATGCTAAATCCTTTATAGTTGTGTCATTCCACCAACTGCGGAAATTGGTATTAGCTCAAGCAGTAAATGTTGATGGTAGTAAGCAGGTAATGGACCATCAGAAAGTGAAAACTACAAGCAGTATTTGGGATGATTATAAATTCCTTTTTTTGGCTTTGTCTTCCGTTTGGCAATTATACGTAATATATAACATATTAGATTTTAGAATGAGATGAAAACATTTTGTGACATTGTCATGACAACTAGCTCATAAACAACATTGGGGCAATGAGATCCAAAGAAAACAGTACAATAAACACACCTGAGTCCCTTCCAGCCTTCTGTAGAATACGCAGCAATCAGACTTTGCTCATAGTTTATTCGATTCAATAAATACCTAAGATGTGTCCTGAGTCTTGAGTATTCATCAGCAACTTCTCTTTTTACCTTCCTCTTCCTCTTCCTCCTTTTTTGCTGCTTGCTAGAACGAACATCAGCCAAATTATTGCTCGTCTGACTAGCTTTAGATTTCTCTTGCGATTTTGACCGCAAAACCCTGTCACTGCTTGTCAAAGATCTTAGCATATATTTTTTCTTTATTGTTTTTGAAGTTTTTCCATCCCTGCGTCGGCCAGAATTCTTGAGTAAATTCTTAGGCGTTGTTTCATGCTGTTCTGCACAATGGAGCCTTGGTTGCTGAATGCTGGGATTTCCCAAAGCAAATTCTTGAGGCAATTCTATAGGGTCAACAAGTGAACATTTACTTGTCTGAACAACATTGCTCACTCCTTTAGAAGGTGATTCTAAATGATTGCCACAATTACCCTTGTTCAGATCTTCAAGATTCAATTGCAAGGCTTGATTAAAAACATTACTAGATACTGCAGCGGTACTTTTCTCTATACCATTTGGTAAACTTTGAGAATCAAGCTGTTGCTGCTGCTCCGGTGATTCAACAATTTCCTTACATATGTTTCCAGAACCAAAGCAAACTGTTGGCTCTGCGCTACCAAGTTTGGGACATGAAAGTTTATCAGTCTGGCTGTTCTTGCTTGAATCTTCAGGCAACCAGCCTAAACTTTCAGTAGTAGCATTCTCGGACAAATCTTTAGAAAATGGTTGCAAATGTTTAGCAGGGAGGTTACAAACCAAAGTACAGGTTTGTTGAAGTTTATTTTGAACAATTTCAGAACCCAGGTGAAGCTTCTTTTCTGAAGTTTCCTTGCACACATATCCAGAACCATACTCATCTGTCTTTCCTGATGCAGTTTCTTGATGGCAAAAACTTTGATCAGTATGATGATGCTCACTCACACCTTTAGGCAGTACTTCCAAATGTTTAGGGGAAGAATTGTTTGCCACATATTCAGAAGATGGTTTGTGAATGCTGGAGTGAGACACACCAGTGGCAATTTCTGCTGATTCATTTTGTGTTATCATATAGCCATTTTGATCTTTATTCTCTGAAATTTCAGCAAGTAAATATTCACTACCAAATTCATGGGCCTGCTCTGATGTACATTCTTCAGGGCAAAAATGGTTTTCCTTTTTACTCTTTGCTTGAGATGGAGAAACGCCCATATGTTCAACCTTGATCATATCAATTAGATGGCTAACAATGCCACATTCCAGCACCCATATTACCACAATAAGTTGGTTTTTAATTTTAACAAATAAATAAATTAATAAAGTTTGACAGGGTGGATAGTAAAATTATTCAGATGACAGAATCCAAAGATTCAAGCATACAATTTAAAACCCAAAAACTGTAATAAACATTTCACATAACATTGACAACAGAAAGAACAAGTCTTACCGGTCAAAAATTGTAAGAATGTTCTGTGTTGCTTTCCATGCACAAGCAGCAGACAGTCTCCGATCTAAGTTAGCTAATGAAACTCTAAGAGAAGGAAATATTACAGGGATCAACATTAATTAACCAACCGAAATAAGTAAAATATTAACTAAGGACAGTCTAATGTCACAGCATACGTAAACCACTCACAAGGAAACATAAAAAGGAAAATAGCAATGACCATAATAAGAAACAATAAGACATTAAGCTTCAATAAAAACCATGTTATTGCCAGTTTTACCACGTGGTTGTTGATAGGCTACCGATTGAAGTTCACTAGATAGCAATAAATAGTAATCAACCATGTTTTTCTCCAAGATAAACCCTAGCAAAAGGTGCCCAATGCGACTTCTGCATTTATACCTTTGAACATGGAAAACATCATAATAAAGAGAAATGGGATGAGGAAAAAAAATACCGCATCTACCAATGTAATACATGGTAATTATAATAAGAAACTTCAAGAGATTTTTATTATATTTTAAATAAAACTGATAAATCAACTCCTCATATTCCAAATTTGAGCCTTGCTTCCCAAAAGAGAATTACAATTTTCGAAATACTCCAGGGAAAATGAGAAACGGGGTGAAATCGCAAATTTGAAACGGCAATACATCACCAACCAACCACACACAAAACTTCTTTTTCCGTTTTGAGAGAAAAAGACAAACGAGGCTTGAATATCAAACTATGATATTAATTACATATTATTAGCTTGAATACAGCCATCAAATTTTTTGATTGACATGGGCAATCTTGACCAAAATGAAGGCACAATAAGCAGCCAAGAATAGGCAGCATAACTGTATAAGTAATAGCAAAACTAAAATTTACATAAAAACAATCTTAGAAATCAACATATCATATAAAATACCTGATGTAAAAACTATAACCTAAGAACATATTGCTTGGAGAAAACTCCAAAAGGCGCTATCTTAAATAACCAACTATCACCTCAACAAGAGGGTCATTCCATGCCCTAACTTAACTTTCCATTCATGTCCCAGAACCTTTCATATAATTGAGAATATGCATTTTCAAATGCACATCCCTTTAATTCACTATCATTGTCCTATACCACATATTACTTTTAACTAAAAAGAAGTAATCTTTTCAGCATTTAACAAAGAAATCTTCACTATCCAGGTGCAAATTTCTAAAGCAAACCCTAGATGGTAACATCATTCAACTCCACTTAACAAAGAAACAGCTAATCTTCAGCTTAAATGGTGAAGTTTGCACCAAATACGAAACTTACTGAAACTTAAACATAAGCTGACCCAAAAATAGTACCTAAGCTAATATTACCAGCTCCGTAAAGAAATTTAGAGAACTTCCACTTCCATTTTTTTTTCTTTCCCTTGTCCTCGGTTTTCTCAGCAACCAAACAAGAAGATAACAAATCGAAAAAGCTGAACTGAGATAGCATACAAAAAAAGAAATAAATAAACAATCCAAAAGAAGGAAAGTGTTAGAGGAGCTGACCTTGAATCTCGCGCGTTCTGCCAATATACAGAGAGAGAAAGCGACGGAGATTTCTCGAGTAGCGGTGGTGATAGAAGAAGAAAGACGGAAAGGAAAAGAAAACAAAATAAAGAAGAAAAAAAAAAAGGCCAAAAGCGGTGGAACCAGCGACAGCGAGACTGAAGTGTTTTTTTAATAATGGAAAAGGGCCTGTAAATCTGGGCCTCTGCCTTGTCATGGGCCGGGTCGGATCTAAATCTTATATTAATAAAAATTATTTTTATTTAAATCCAGTGTTATTTCATATCTGAAATGTAAAAAAATTTTGCTCAAAGTATTATTCAAATCCGCACAAAATTATCCAAATTTATATATAAATCGAATACCTCTTCAAAGAGATATATTCTTCTTAGAAAAGAGATTAATCTTTCTTAAAAAATTATCAATTAGATATTTTTGTAAAAAAATCGATCTTTTTTCTTAGAATTTTATATAATAAAATGGGTTAGGTTTGAGTGAAAAATATTATTTTCAAGCCCAATTCATTTTTCAAACCGGTCTCTTTTTTTTTGTTCAATCTTGGTTTTTATCCAACATTTAATGTTTATAATTGATGCACTGATATTGTATACGTATATAAACGATTAGTGAATTAAATTTTATCACCTCGTTAAAAATAAAAGTTATCTATATTTGTTATTAAAAAATCTTTAATGAGATTGTATGACTTAATTCACTGACAATTTATAAACTATTAGTGTATTAAATACGAATTCTAATATTTATATTCAAATCCTTATAAACATCGAATGAATACACCTTTGAGTTTTGACAAATAATACTTTTTGGCTAAGAGAGAGAAAGAGAAGGCTTGTTTTAGTTTGTTGCTATTACACAGTTGTAACATCGGTAAGAGTGTTGTAGACCTATCAATGGATTGGAGAACCTATTCGAACTAGCAAGTCGGAGCTCGAATTTGTAATTTTTTTATTTTGAACTTGTTCAATATGAAACAATAATTTTATATTAAAATAATATACTTTTTATTTAAATTTAATTATTAAATATATTAATATAATATAAAAATAATTTTTTAATACAATAAATAATAATTTAAAATTAAAATTAAAAAATAAATCAAATCAAATTAAATTTATACTTAAATTTCATATTCTTTTCGAGCAATGGCAAGAGACAACTCTCTCTAGAGTGTTGTTCTTCACATTTAGGTCTGCATCTTTGGGCTTAAGTCTGTCGTTTTTTATTTCTAAATGTAGGGGGTAATCAGAGATATTGGCCCAACGTCTTATGCCGTCTCCTTTGGGGATTGACCTTGCGGGCCAATCACTCTGCTTAACCTTGGACGTTGTCTCCGAACGACAAGAATCTTATAATAACAAAACAATTTGGTTTTACATATTAATATCTCACCCCCAACTCCTACATTATAAAAAAAAATGTTAGTTATGATAACTAGATATTTTCTAAAGAAATTACATATTTCTTTTGTTGTATATAATTTAATCTATTTTTTTGGTTAGTTTTTAGAAAATTTGCTTTTATTAAACAATATTAACATAACTATTAAAAAATTACTTTTATTATTTATTTATCTATGGAGAGTTTTTTGAAATTGACCAAAATAATCATTATTATTTGCTAAATTTCT
>JBBYHM010000015.1:1515029-1527083 GCA_038381775.1 Adansonia rubrostipa
GTTGAAGTGTTTTTTATTTTTCCCTTAAAAAACTTTCACTTAATTAACTATGATAATAGAAACTCAGAAAACTTATCCAAAAAAAAAAAAAAACGCAGAAAGATTTAATTTCACATGCACAATGGTCTACGATAGAGTTTAAACGTAACAAGAAATTTGTGGTCACATAAATTCGAGGAAAAAAAAAATCAAAGTCGGTTCAATTATTGTTGAGCTTTAACTCCACCTTGGATAGCTCAATTTATCAAATGAATCGAGTTCAAATATCCTAACATTACACACAAGTGATTCCTAGACATAATCGAAACCTTTTTTTTTAATTAACAATAAAAAATCTCATTTCAAATTCAAACATAATAATCAAATTTAAAGTCAAATATAAAAATTGAATTTGCTTTTACTAACTAAACAAACTCATAATTTTTATCCCAAATCAAAGCTCAAACTTTAAATAAAACTTGATTGAAATCAAACCAAATTTTAAATCAGGAATTCCAAATCAAAATCAAACTTGTTAATCGAGCTTAGTTCACAAACGATTCAGCTTGATGACAACCTAATCCACAACATCATGAGTACCAAGTAACCAATAAAACTTGATTGAACTCAAACCAAATTTTAAATCACGAATTCCAAATCAAAATCAAACTCGTTAATCAAGCTTAGTTCACAAACGATTCAACTCGATGACACCCTAATCCACAACATCCTGAATACCAAGTAACCGCCTAATCCTTGGAAAAACCCTTGACCAGTGGTCTCTTTCTAATCTAGAGAAGATGTGATGCGAAATTCCTAATCATTGGCTCACATATAGTATTGGCAGTGGGAATGAATTTAACTACATGTTTGACTCTTAAGCATTGGCAAATTAAACTTTCATGTACAAAGGAAAATGACATCATGTAACATGCATGCATAATTCGTAACGAAGATTTCTAATGTTTTATATCAATAATCATCGATTCTATAATTAAAATATAGTTTGTAGGTCAAAAAAGTTGCATTTCAAGAACATGTTTCAAAGTAACTGAAAGAACCAAGTTATTTTTTTGACAATGCTTAAATTGAATAGTTCGCATTGGTTATTTGCTAACCTTTATAGACTGTGGTTCTCAACCAAAAGATTGATAAACTAGCATGATAAGGAAAGGGAGATAAATGCAGTTTTTCTATGAACACTAAATTAACCTCCCATGCTATTGGATGGGCAAGAGCTCCCACGGCGTGAAGATTCCTTGCTACGCTCCGAAGAAGCAAGCAAATTGACCTGCGACAAGGGGTTTCAGCATCAATGTAAGATTGAGACATCCAGCTATATAATGAAAAGCAAGACAGTCAGATATATACCTTGACAATTTCGGATTTCGAGCTTGGTCGGGTATAGGCAGCTAAGATGCTCATGTTGAAAGCCTGGAAGCAGGTATATTTGAAATTAATAATAATTTAAAAAAATACTGATGATAAGTGTACTAGGTTCTACCATGAATGGAAATGCCAAGTTTGCCGAAGCACCAATAATAATAATTCACCCGTAGATATAATGATACCCACTAAAATATAATGGATTTAGTATCATGGTCAACCAGCTACAAATGATTTGATTCGGAAGTTTCGTTAATATAAGAAACTCCATAGTAAACAGACTACCCTTCGCGTGTTCAATTCTACCCAAGTTATAAATGATTTCAAAGACATAGGGTTATAAAACAAAGAACAGAACAAAAGCAAGGTGAACGCAGTAAACCTATTCTTGTTCACAGCAGCGTAGGGCATGCATCTAGACATGCAACTCATGTTTGACAACCATAAGAAACAAAAAAAACATAACAAAGTCAGCAAAACACAAGTAGTGTAATGCTAATGCTCCATTTAACAGAGATTAAAACAAAAACTAAACTGAAGGGGGAGGGGGGAGAGTATTTACAAAAATTTTCAAAATGTCAATAAGTATAAAGGAAGTTGTAGCTGTAGCTTGGAGACAGAAAAAAAGGTTGCAGATACTAGGATTTATACCTCAGACCCACAGGATGCCACCTCTTAAAGATGGGTGGCTGAACCAATATGCTGATCTCAATATACATTTTAGAACCATTTCCTAGGTGTGCACCTATAACGACTAAGGATGTATCACTAGAAAAATGTTGAACTCACCCTAAAGGGATCCCCCCTCAGTGATTGCACAAACATTGAACTCCCCGAAGCTTTCCCCTGCAAAAGATTAATGCATTAATCTCCTTCTCTTTTGGTTATATACAGATGCACACTAAAAAAAAAAAAAATCAATAAGTAGGAAAAGAAAATTAGGAAAGGATATACAGAGTTGTTTTATCAGAAGCTAACTGCCAGGAAAGAAACTGGAAAAAGAGAACCAAGGTGTCTTTCCTCCTATCTTTCTATGACTTGTTCTGATATAAATGTGATTACAAGTTACAACTCTCTCCCCCTCATCCTCGTTCTTTATTTAGTGTAGAAGTGCATTTCTCTCCAGGCATTGGTTTTTTTTTTTTTTTAAGACAACAGTCTGAAAAAATGTTCAAACTGCTTAAACCTAGTTTCTTGGTTTCGGGCTTTCCTCTTCATCAGCATTCTTTTCACTTTTTTGTTTTTTCGGTTGCAATCTCCTCTTCTACTTTTAGATTCCTTGCCTTGGTATAATGGACTACAGGTACAGCAAAATTTTAAAACCTAAAGTTTTATACCTAAAAGCTATTTCAGCTCATTCCAGTCATATTATAAATCCTTTCATTTATAAATATCCCCACAAACCATGTAGCAACATTTAAGCAGGCTGGTCGGGTCCTAAATTTTCAGCGACCTTATCATCCTGAACACCAAACCTTACGAACAGCACAAAAGCATAAATATCTAAAACCTTGTCGCTAACAAATCCTACATTCCAATGAGAGAGAGAGAGAAAGAGAGGAACATATCCTGTACATTAAAATTTGGTCTATCCTAGGCACGAGTCTCCATACAGAATCATTTTGTGTTTCGTAAATTAGACTGCATTGATATAGGAAAAAACAAGTGCAAATTTAAAGACGTGTACCTCCAAAGAAATATCCCTGAGACGCCTCCCAGTTTGTGCACAGCAAACACGGACAACATGTTCATCACAGCTACCACTTATAATATAGTCCTTACCATTCAGGTAGTAGGAACGCGTGTAATTTTGTGAGCTTCCAGTAGAAGGTATCTGAAAATCCAGGTGAAGCCTTCCATCAACAGCCAGGAGCTGTCTTACCTGTCAATGTCAACATGTTAAATCAAAGGTCATACCAATCTATACTTCAATTAAAAATCAAAAGTAAAAGCTTAATTTAAATGGCATATACTTAAAAAGAAGAGTAGATTTATTCTTAACCAAACATGACCTATCCAATTATTTGTGAGTCCATATTTTGAGGACCAGGTTTACTCATAGACCAAGTATATGGAATGTCTGTCCTAATCTTGTTCCATGCACAGCTGAGGCAACAGCTGAACACTCCAACCCATGCTGTTATGAATTATAAAAATTACCTCATTGTCAACAGCTGAGGCAAGAAGATAGTGATCATCCGGCGAGAAACAGACCATCACATTTCCTTTAGAACTTGAAGCAGCATAGCAAGGCCTTATTGGCTTCTGTCTCAAGTCCCACATTTTGATATCCTGATCAAATGATGAAGTAGCGAAAATTGATGGGGAATGGTTCGAAAACTTGACTACGTTAATATGTTCCCGGTGCATATCTGTGAACATCTGCAACCGTCTTCCACTGTTGATATCATACAGAGCCACATTTTTCGAGTATCCACTTGCAAGAAAGAGTTCATCCGTAGAGTTAACATGAACAGATGTTAATTGGTCAAACTCATCAAAGGTGACAAAACCAGCACCAGTATGCATGTCATTGCAAGTTGATGCAAAATGCTGAATATCATACAGCTTCAGTGAGCCGTTATCTGAACCAGCTATAAGCTGAATGAAAAAGGTAAAAAAAAAGGATTTTAGGTTGGTCTATAACACAATGTCCAAAATAGCATGATAAGATTAATAAGTTGGCATTGAGGGATGAATTTTAGGAGAATGGTTAAGATCTCTAGAAGTCATAAGTGTGAACTTTCTACTTAAAACAATAAATTCCAGAAAAGGAAAAGAGTATAGAGTGTAATAGGGAAATGTATTTATGAAACTAGAAAACACTAAAATTTAATCTCTTTTACCTAAGAGTACCACATGGTATTTACTCACCATAGAGGGATACTTCTTGAGCCAACAGAGCCCCAACACACTATTCATTACCCCAAGTGAAGGGATGTAACTGACAATTTTCATGTTTTCATGGTTGATGGTAACTACTTCACCATCTAAAGTTCCAAAGACCATCAGGCTGGAATTAGATGGATGATACTCAAACTGCCTTGGACGAAAGCTACCGTTTTCATCTCCCAAATTGCCGCCAGAAATAGAAAGTGAATGCAGACATGGCCAAGCTGAAGATCCCATTTTTGCAGCACAGAGAGATCGAGTATAAAAATGTTGTGACTTCCCAGCAGGATCCAATGCCGTTTGCTTTGGTGTCTGCAAGCTAGAGTGGCTAGCTCTAATTTCACGCTTCTGCAATATACTAACAACATTTTCTTTATGCTTCTTTCTATAGGGTAGGTACTCAAAATGTTTAAAAAAAGTCAATTTAGCCTTTTCCCGGTCAATAGTTCTGATAGGTAAGTTATCCAAAACTCTCAACTGGGGCATTGAAGCTATCATGTACTCCCTATAATATTTCTCAAAGCATATTGGTGAAGCATGTTGGGAAATGTACTTGAACGAAACATCTGTACCATGCATTGTGAAGGCACCATCACAAGACTCTTCTCCATTTTGGTTCAACAATGCAGCAGAAGAAACCTGTCAAATGAATTAGAACAACAAACAAGGACTATTAGAAGCAAGTCTTAAGAAGAAGGATTTTAAACAAGACAAGGAGAATTTATTACTCCACCTGCAAAGAACAATTCTCATAATCAATGATTTTATTAGCAATTTAGATTGAACACCAGAAATAAATCCAAACATACTCCAACAATCTACAAAATAAAGGAATATCTGCCTAATATTAAGACAAAGATTATGAGAGATGAAAAGGAACTACTAATAACAATAATTAATAACTCTAAAATAAGTTCAAACTTTGGAGAATTTAACTAGCATATCCGGAATAATTTGTCTGACAACAAAATTATTTCTCCTTGGTACCATTATCACATTAAACAACAAACCAATAACTTCCATTTTTTTAGCACCCTAATATTCTGTACTGTGCTATTACCAAAACAGGTCAAGACTGGTGACAAGAGGCCATAGATTCACCTCACTCATTAAATTGATCTCTCTGTTCCACCCAGGAGGTGCATTCAGTGATGAGTCCACGTGACTATCCTCCAAGTGAATTGAAAAATCTACTTCACTATCATCTGAAGACTCCTCATTTGCGCTTTGAAAATTATGATTCATACTGAATGGAAGCAAATTTCTTAGGGCCAGTTCAGTGGTGGCATCAAGATCTATAAGTAAATTAAGAGCAGCAGACGACATCCCACTCCCATTGTAAGGTTCACTTCTCGGCTGAATTGGTCCAGTTTGATCTCCATCGGATGATCCAGAGGAGCCAACATCATTGCAGCATAACCAGTTTTGAAACCTAAGTTCCGCTAAAGAATGAAGTTTGGAAAGTGCTGCAATTGTAGTCCATAAGTTGGAAATTCTGGTCTCACACATTGAGATACACATCAGATTGGGTGTGCCAGAAAAACAATCCTCCCGGAAGCTAGCGAGTGTAGTGCTATAGTCAAGGTTAAGGGTATGCAACTGCATAAATTCGCCCACCAAGTTGAGCTTCCTAAAATGTGAAGACCTCAAGTTTAGAACTTGGCATTTTAGACCTCGTTGAGAAAGATCCCTGATTGTATAATTCGAATTAGTTGAAAAATCAAAGACGTATAAACCATTTTGTTAACTTCACAAATTTTTCTGACACAGATAAAGCAACTACCACAAGATGCATGATCTAGAAAGCACAAAGTACAGTGTGCAGTAATTACAAAATTGTAACACACAACTTATAAAAAGGGAAGCAAAATTCAGAGAGAATAAGAAACTATATCCAACATAATATTTGGCCAAAAATAAAAATCACCATATTCAAGTATCTTCAGAATTATACAACAGCACAAACTCGTTCAAGCTTCAGTTATAATTGAAACACTGCCAAAACAAAATCTAGCAGCTATCAAAAATGCAAATGTTTGAAGTAATTGTAGTCCCTCTCAACGGCTCAAGCCGACCAGGAAGAAATCATTAATGTGACTCCAAATCCCTCTCATCAGCTCAAGCTGACCAACAAGGAATCATTAACGTGACTGCTAAGCATCCAACCATTAACGTGACTGCTAAGCATCCAACCTAAAACTAAATGGCAATAGGTGGAGAGGCCCAAGCTAAACAAAGAGCCACAGCAACCTCTAAACTTTACTGTGACAAATCAAACTAATAGCTCCAGCTGGTAGAGATGGTGAATACCTTGACACATCATCTACTAGAGTCTAGAGGCTAAAAGAAGCACTCTATGCAGTCAGCCATTTACAAAAGGAATAACAGCTAATAAGAAGGAGAAACCAAGAAAGAAAAAGGAGTTTCCCTGTTAATTTGATTAGAACAGTGATATCAGCTTTTTCACATGTACAACTTAACATTTATATCATAATCAAAGGCTTCTCATACAGATGATTCATGTCTTTTAAACATACATTCGAAGCATTTATAGTTTGCGAAGAGAAATACCATGCCTAAAGGAACAAATGGTTGTTAGTGACGTTAGCACCTGAAACGCTCATTCAAGTACCAGCACAGCAATAAAAATGATTCATATTGGGACCGTATATCAAATTTACATATCAATCAGAATTTAAAGGAAAAAAAAAAAAAAAAAAAAAGGAGAGGGAGAGGAGGTGGGGCTGTGGGAGAGAGAAGGAGATCAAGAACCAAATCTTTTCTAAAGCCAAATTCACAAAATGATATCCCCACCTAAACCACTCCAAAACTAAATGACAAGTGATAGCCACTTTTAGCTAAAGGACAACTATATGGTTGAGATCTAGGCATTTTATCTTCTTGACAATGTTGACTTCCTTTTCACAAAAATCTCCTACGTGCTTTCCAACACACACTTCTTCCAAAAGTATTTGTAATATACAATGAGATCAAGTACTCCAACGACGAAATAAGTTTATGTTAAAGTAGATGCAAAATAAACAGTACAATCATTAAAATTGAATGCGAAGTATGTTAAATATTTACCCAATCTTACCATTAACTAGCATTTAAAAGGTTGTAGGCAGTGTTGTCAAAGCGTGTGACTAGGCGCACATATGCCTACTGTCATGTGTGTACGACGTCCACATGCTTATGTCCCTTAGGATGTGCACAGGTGCGCGCAGCCAACACTCTTGGGTGAGCACGGACCCCCATGCGGGCCGTCACACTCCCTAGAGCCAGACAACAAATGTGCCTCGACCTTTTTGAGTGAGGCAGACTAGGCGCACGCCTGGTATGCCTAGCCTATCTTGTAAGGCAAAAGGCACCAAAAGAAAAAAAACCGTCTGATTGAAGTGTTCTTTAATTTCTTTAATTTTTAACTTTTTCATCAGATGCATCTTTACCGGTAAAAAAAGGATAGTACCAAACTCTCTACTTCTCAATATTTAAGCATTCAACAGCATACATGGGACCATAAGGAAATCATGAGCATAGGCCAACCAAAAAAATAACATGTTTTATGGATAAACTAGACCACTTTTACAGTTCATTATCATAATTATATATCTTAAGCTTATTACACACACATACATGTACATACATACATGGAAACAAATATACATATTGACCCTTATTTCACTCAGGCAAGCCCTTTTTCTTTTTTTGTGCCTTGCGCCTAAGGCAATATAAGGGTTCTAGCACCTAGAGTGCACCTTGCACCCTTGACAACATTGATTGTAGGTTCTTGAAAAAATAGAAATTAGCTCAAATCCATTTTTTTTTCTTTTTTTTTGTAGTCATGTTGATTATTTCATCCTAATATCCTGAGACAACTATCGAAGTTCAGTGTATATGCTATATTGAGAAAGATTGCATGCTGAAAATGTGAAGAAGGGAATTATAAAGAAAGGAAACCTTTCTAAAGCTTCACTAACTATTGATTCAACATAATTACATGATACATAGAGAACATTAACTCCTGACTGTAAAGCAGTCACCGGTGTTCCTTGTATATTCAGTGGAGAGTTTAATGTGATCATCAATCTACTTTTATGTTGATTATCGTCTTCACTTCTTGATTTTTATCATAAGATGCAAGTACAATGACCCTCCTCCCCTACCCCAGTTGATTTTTGAAATTAGCACAAAAAACTAAAGATTCAAATGTATCCAAGTTCTCCCTGCCTTGACAGACGATAGTTATTTAGAAAATGTCAAATGATTATATCACCTTGAAAACATTGTAATGAGCAATATACAAAGAAATAGGTTATGTTATTAGAACTCATAGAACAAACTCAAAATGAGAACAGGAACCTCATCTTTTTTCTACCACCACCTTCTTACAATTTGAAATACATCGGATGTATTGTGTGCCAAAGCTAACTTCAGCAGATTCTTTTCAGATAAAACATGTTATTATTGAAATATTCAAAATAAAATAAATAGGTGAACACCAAAAATAAATAAATTTTCTATTCTAAAGCAAAGCAGAGGTCCAACAATAAAGGGATAAAGAAGAACCGGGAATCGCGGTCTTCCATAGGACGTTTATAATATAAACTACCTTCTCCATTGCCGATCCCCGTTGGCCGTGTCTTCAATCATGCCAAAATAGTGCTAACCCATATCTCCACCTCAACTTAAAACTAAATTTAAATTGCCATCGTAGGCACCTGATTACATCTATTTATATCTAACATTATATCCAAGACATATGATATAGAAGAAGGAGCAAGGCAAAAATGAAGTTTAATCAGCAATGTCAATCATTAGATATTTGGGTAACTTAAATAGCATCATACATAAAAGTACAAGCTCTTTCATATTTTTATCTTTTTTTTTTACGTACATTGTGGCTTATCTAGAATTTTTGGGTTTGAGTTTATCACAAGCAATACTGATACAAGTAACCATAATGTATACACTGTCTCACACATCTAAGGAGAATATTCTCAGTTGTAGATTGGTCTCTTCTCTTCTCTTTCAAGTTTCAATCAACTAATAGTTTAGGCTTGGTTGAGTTTCTTCACAACACTACCCCACACCCCGAAGAAAATGACAATGAGCATAATGGTGATTTTTGTGCGATCATGACCAAGAGGCAACTAGCCATTGATGGTCATGTCTAAGAATAAAGTATAACTCTTGGAAGTGGCTACATCAACATTTTTGAAGAAAATAAGTAAGAAGAAATGATTAGCATACCATATGGCAATTGAAAATAAAAGGGGAAAGCATGCTTAACATTTCTAAAAACAACGAATTGTAGCATTATTAGCTAATTGCACTCTTTTCCCTATTTTTTTTCCTTTTTTTCCCCTCAAAATATACACTATTGAGATCCTAAAAGTATAGACCACCTCCTGAAAGTGCACAAGTAGATTATGTATTGTAAAAATTCATTTCTTGAAATGCCACATAAATCATAAATTATTAAAATTAGTTAGAAAATGTTTCAACATGTTAGGCCAACAGAGTTAACTTTTCTTCACTTACATGTATCCAATTGCTTAAAATTTTCCAGTACAACTTTTTACAGCTTCACCATTCTATTATCCTTAAAAAGAATGCAATAGAAATATAAATTCTTATACGTTTAAACAAGCATAGAATTAGATAGATTACTCAAAGAAACTAATATATAATAAACACTGTTATATACCGCAAGAAGTCCTTCCCAAATGACAAATCCCGGAGATCAACCACTCGAAGTTTTTGATCCATAGATCGCATCAGTAACAAAGCATATTCTCCACTCAATGCACAAGATGATTCATTGAGAACATCAACTGCTTCAATCTCAGATTCGCCAATTCTCATAAACACTTCAAGAAGTGGGTGAATATCATTGTCCTTCACATGGTCCAATAAAATCTCCAGGACACATAACTCATCACGGGATTTTTTAACCTCAGCCTGAAAATTTAAACAAAAAAAGAAAAAGTATTTGTCACATTTAATTTGTACAGGCGTCAGGGAAAAAAAATTATGAAGTTGTCAAAAAAGAAACAAACATGATGTTTCTTCAGCGCAACAAATCCAAGGAGAGAAGAAAATGTGGTTAATTTTTACCATACTTAAACCATAAAAGTTTATCTCTCTTTGTCACATTTAATAAATGGGAAGAACACGGTCCTTTGAGCCAAAACTTTGAATATGATGCTATGTTCAAATCAGTCAAACTAGACTTTATATAACAGTTTGCCATCTTTTACCACTGAGACTAATGCAATAGTGCCCAAGAGTGCCAACAACTCTGCCACCATAATAGACACATCTAGAGCTACCCCAAACAAAAATATGAACTAGGATGTTCAGGTAATTTCTGTTACATTTCTTTGCTTATTAACCAAGTACCAGGATGTGAATACTCTGTCCGCTAAGTTCTAGGAAGCTTCTGATATTAATTAATATATGATCGGATTTGAGAATTATCAAAAAATTTTGGGCAAGTTACTTCAAAATCTTTGAATTTCTAGAGTATTCTCTACTCATTCCATATCACTAACCATGCTTAGTGGTAAACAACCAGTTTCTGTTTCCCTAGATCATGTGTTAGCCACGAACCAGCTAAATAACTCTATTTCTCTTCAAATCCTCTATCACAAGGGATGAACCTAGTAGCATTACTCCGTGCATAATTATGATTTAAGCATAAACAATATGCCTGTGCTTTTAGATGAATAATTACATGAACTGTGTACAATCAAACAGCATGCAATGAGACTAAACCCCAAATTCCAACTCCAGGAACATCGCAAGCACACTATATCTAACAGTAGAAACTATTCCTTCCTTACCTACTATCACCTGAAATAGGCCGAAGCAAAGAGCTTGAAAAGATTAAGCATGACGACAAACACTTTCCTTACTACTCTGAGTGACCAGTTAAACGAAGCTGTAGAGAATATTCTCTATGTCTCAAAATCAACATTGCAATTGAACATGCTAAGTCACCGATAGCACAACTCTATGATCAGAAAAATCACAAGCCTGGCAAGCCAACTTGAGGCTCCTAGTCCTAAGCTAATGATAAGAAGCTCCAAGGGCATTTGTCTAAATTCTTAACATCCAAAGTTCATTCCAATCGTTGGAACTCATACAAAATACATGCAACTTCGTTCAATTGCGACATTAAAATTCAAGAATTATTTTATCGGTACAAACCTTGAAGAGAGCAGATAAAAATACAGTGTTTGGTTCGACACCATGCTTGCTGCATGACTTCTTGTATCTACAACCAAATTCATCAATATAAAAATTAAAGAAAAATTAAAAAAAAAAAAAAAAAAAACAACAACAACAACAACGTTCTATATAGCAACTCGTTGGAAAGGTAATTCCGCATAAATAACGCAAGAGATATTCAAAACAAAAAATGAAAATTAAATAAGCAATCGATAACTGAGGTTGCATGTTAACATTTCATTGTTTCGAGCAAGTAATTTTAATTTTGTAGGTCTTTCATGAAGAATTGAAAATCTAACAACAGAAACAATCAGCAACCGAGATGACAAAAGTGTAATCTAATCGAATAAAGGAATAAATTTAAAAATTGAAAAGAAAAAAAAATGGATAGAACAGGAAAAACAGAGACTTGCCTTGTTCCTAAGGCTGCGATTTTGATGGTCATAGCGATTCAACTCAACGAGATTTAGATTTTTAAAAAGAAGAAGAAGAAAAAGAAAAGGAAAGAAAGAAATTGTGAGGGAAGTAACAGCTTTTCTTTCTTTTTTTTCTTGGGCTTGT
>JBBYHM010000015.1:1557265-1569797 GCA_038381775.1 Adansonia rubrostipa
TAACTCAGGACTCGGAAGTTCCGGACTAGTTTTATAATACGCTTCTTCGACAGTAAGGGCAGTCCCCGCACGTTCTAAGCCAAGGATCTAAGCAAGCCAAGTGAAACATATGCCCGCATGGCAGCCGTTTAAGCACACCTTTGTCCCTGAAACTCTCCAGACATATATTGCACTCCCTTGATTCCCTTGAACATTTTGTTTCAACATCCACCTCTGCGCTGCCGAAAACCTCCAGTGGCAAACTGTTCAGAGCCTCCTAAGTAAGACCAGGAGGCATCTTGTTAGTTTCTTGTTGCAATTGAAACATTTGAAAGTCCACTGCTTAATGCAAGACAAAACATACATATCTCCATTGCCGAGTGCCAGAAAGAACATAAATAAAATACAGGTTCAGGTGGTCCACATGCTTCTCTTTGGCAGCCAATGATAATTAGGAAACCATTGACACTAATTTACTATGTAGAGGAAGTGGCAGTGGAAGTGGCTGGACAGTCATGGTGGTTAGTGATGTAAGTATCATTAATAGAGTATAGGAAGCACCAGCAGTGGGACTGGACATTATTGGTAGTTAGTGACGCGAGTTAGGCAGCAGTGGGCCTGGAAATTTCGATACCTACTAATAGCTGGGGAGTAACAAAAGCAATATCCGCTTTAATTTCTTTAGCAGAAGTAGGCTCAAACTATGAAAGAATTTTTAAGCTTAAAATAGTGGACTTAATCGGTTCAAGAATATAATTAAATTGATAAAATGCCGATGACTGAATTAAGCATAATGCCTTAAGGAAAACAAAATCTATCGAAACATGATGATCATCATAGGCAATTCTATAAAAGTATATAGGGTGTCAAAGACAAACAATTGTTGAAAGTTGAATTCACTAGTGACAACCCGCCCAAACAGATTGCTTCATCATAGTGTATGATAAGTTAAAAAATGTATGGACTGTATTGAAATTAATTGCTTAATTAACTGCAATAAACCCAAGCAATCTTCCTAAGAGATCTATCATGTGGTGCAGTACCACTTCCTTATTGCTAAACCAAGTCAGAGCCGCTAACTTATTATTTGGATGCACCAACAATAATGGATCACAATCAACTGTATGACACTGAATCGTCCTACAGAATATGATACTGGTTGATGGTATAATAATTGCCTCTTTTGATTAATTTGGAGCACTCAACAGATCCACAAAATCAAAATCATTATTTGAATTCTGGTAAAGTTCTACAAATTTCCACCTGTTTCATCTGCACTGTTTTCAAACTTGACAAAAAAGCTGTATACGTGATACGCTGTCCTTCAAATATTGACACTGATTGAAAGGAAATTGGTGTCAGACAAAGAATTGCGAGTTTGGTCCAATTGGTGTAGCAAAAGCAAAGAAGTGCCATAGGTACCTTACCCATGACGGATTACAGGAGCTTCCAATTGATGCAAAGATCACGAAGAATTATAATATTCAAGGTAACCAAAAAAAAAAAGCACGATTCACTAGCTAGAATTTACTTGTTCTTTCACTTTGACCAGTCGTTAACATGGAAAATAATCTCAGGAGACAACCAATGCAAGTGCTAGGAGTTTCAAACTTGCAGACGGCTCTAAGTACCAACCTGTTTGCAGAAACAGACACACCTCTGAAGAAGCCTTGCTCTTACTAGCAGCACAGCTCCAGGAAGCGTCTCGTTCGAACTTAAACTCTGCCTCCTTGAACTACTTACACCATCTGCATTTAATACATTCCCCGAAACAAACTGGCCACCGCCTTGATCAAACCGCACTGATGCACGATCCTGTCAAAGCCAAATTCGATACGGATTTCTCAAAGACACTCAAAATATTCAATGCTGATTAAGAGGTAACAATACAAGCTTAATGCACTCGTATATAAGTAATTCCAGAAAGTAAAAGCAAATTATAAAAGGGGATAATATCTAACTACCTTTTCTTTATATATATATATATATATATATATATATGTACGTGTTATTGGATAAATTTTACAGCAAGTTACCTAAGGCCTCAGATAAATTATCAAGAAAAATTTACATTACATAACTATTTTTCAGTAATTCCACCGACAGATTTAGCTTAAGACTACTAATTTTCAAAGCGAAACTTTCAAAAATATATTAATCCATATTGTTCTTTTTCATTTCTCATTTTCTCAGCAGCCAAACAAAAACATACTAACCGACAACAAATAAACAAAGGAAATGGAAAATTTGAACGCACCTAGAGGGAGGAGGCACGTAAGTTGAAGTGGCCCACGTGGGGGCGGGGGGCGGGGGGCGGGGGGACCGGCATAGAGATCACAGCAGTCCAAACCATGCCTTTGATTGTGTTGATTGTGATTGATTGCGGCGGCTGTAATTCCGATCAATTGGGGACCCAATCCCTGGATGGTAGGGTGTATTCAATTTCAACTCTGAAGCGGTCGTCGTTCACCTAAAACCGCAACAGTGTGTTTGGTTTAAAATTCTATTATAATTATATTTTAATGTATTATAATAATATAATTATTTAATTTATAAAATAATTATTTTATAAAATAATTTATCATAATTTTATTTTAAAAAATTAATAAATGGTTCTTTTAACTTATTAAATAGTTATTTTAATTTTAAGAGAAATAAAAAATTAATTTAAAAAATTTAAAAAAATTTTGAATATCGTACTATTTTATTTTATTAAATCAAATAAATATATTTAGCTATTCTCTTTCATTTTTGTATAATAATAATTCGATTATAACTCTATTCTATTTTAATAAATTAAAATTGAAACAAATGTTTCTATCTGATTTAAAAATTGTTTTTTTTAAATTACATATACTTCTAATTAATATTTCTGATTAAAAAAGGAAAACGAAAAGAAGTGGCTGGAAACCTTCGAAGAAACGCGGGAGAAATTTGTACGAAGAGAAACCAATAGCCTTAGCTTCGAAAAAATCAGAAACAAAATGATAAAAAAAAATCACCTTTAACGCCAAAATTAGCCCTATATAAAATAAAAGGTAATTTATATTTGAAATTATTAAGTTTAAAGTCTATTTTTATATAAATCATAAATCATAAATTTTAATTTTATTATTTAATTTTTATTATTAACAAAGAAGTTATTCACTTTAATTGAATTAAATAATTTTAAAAATAACTTAGTAGGTATAAGTGATATATATATCTATTAAATATTATTTTGATAAGATATAAAATATATCACATATATTTATTGAGTCGATTTTTTATTAAAATTACTTAAATAAGTTTATATGAGTGACTTAATTTATTAATCATAAAAGTTTAGTAATATATTTTAATAAAATTAAAAATTTATAATTTCATAAAATTAATATTAAATTTAATAATAAAAATATAAATTACCTAAAATATAGATATTTTTTTATTTTTTTTAAGTATTTTTGTAGACTTAAACTTTATTTAAGAAAGGTTTTTTTTTCTGGTTGGTTGGAGAAGTCGCTTTTAGATGAATCCACCTGTTGAGTGGAAGAAGGAAGGGATTTTATTAACTGTTGGTTTATACTAAACGAGTGACCAACGGCACTGCTTGATAAATAATAATAGAGAATAAGCGCAGCCGGTTTAATATCACGATCGATTTTTATTTATTTTTTTTTCAAAGTCAGCGGTATTTGACGTGTTTAAATTGATATTATTTATTTTTTTTAAGTATAAATTTTAAATTTTATTTAAGCTCAATCATATATTTAATAAATAATTTAAATTTATTTATATCTTTTTATATTATATTTTTAATTTATTTTTGAAATTTATTTTTTATTAATTTAGTAATTTTTATTAAGTTTTAAAATATAATTAACTTAATATTTTTTATATTTATATTATAATATGATATATATTTTTTATATGATAAAAATTATATAATATATATAAATATAATACTAATTTATATTATATAATTACAAACTAGCAAGCCATGCTCGGGTATTGAATATTGAAATTCATGCTTGATTTATTTTTTAAACGGATCTTATTTATAAGCATATATCTATTTTTTAATCATAATACTTATACCAAAACCTTTCAAACATTGAACGATGTTTTTGACTTAAATAAATAGCTCAACTCATGAATATCTATAGTCAATGGGAGAGCCAAAGGATAAGCTCTGTGTCCTTCAACTCCTCAAAATTTTTTATTTTATAATTTTTTAAATTAAAAATAATATCAATTTTGTTTGCATCCTCAAATATTTATATTTAAAATTTTTTTATACGACATCCAACATAAAAATTTTGATTTCACACCGGCATGTATGGGCTACATATATCTAGTATTAAGAAAGTCCTTAAATTATTTTGTTTTTCACTACTTGAAAATCGTTTATTTTCGGGCATACAAATAACTGCATCTGTTCATGTCTCAAACTCAGTTGTGGTTGCGGTGGTTGTCCATGGCGGCGGACTTACAACATAAAAAGGGTAAAGAATGATAAGATTGATGGTTTGGGACATGTTCAAATACTCAAAATCAGGGACCATATTGTAAATGAGTAAAGGAAGAAGGTAAAGAGAAAGACTTGACCTTTGCAAAGGGCAACCTTATCTTTACATATAAAATGTAAAATACCAAAATTCTCATATAACAACGTTTAACAGATCTCAAAGGCTGCATGTGGTTTCAAATGAAACCCCGTTTCGACACGTTTAGCATGATTTTCTGTGCAAACGGAGGGCACCCATCTGTTTGGGTTACAAGGTTTGGGCACAGCGGAAGCATTTCCACCGCGCCATGCCCAACTTTTGCCACTGGACCTTTTAGGTCCAGTGGAGAAATGATTAATTCTATATTTTTATTTCTATTTTGCCCTTTCTTTATTTAATAATTAATTATATATCTTATATAATTAATTATATATAAATAAATAATTATAAATAAATATAAATACAAATATAAAAATAAAATACATAATTATATAAATAAATTAACAAATAATTGCATTGATCAATTTTTAATATAAAATAATATGTTCTTATTTTTAGTGAATAAATTTTAAATAGTTAAAATATTAAATAAAATTAAAATATTATAAAAACACATAAAAATAATAAATAAATATTATTTTATTAATTTTTAATTATATAAATATATGTAATGATTATATATATTTTAATATAATATCTTTAATAATTATTTTATTTATTATAATTTATAACCATAACTATAATTAAATTTAATATATACTTTATCACTAATTTTAATTTTATTATTATAATATTTAATTTTTTCACTTTAATAATTAATTTTATTTTTACTATTATTTTTAATTTTATTAAAATTAATCTCATCAGCTGAAGTTCCCTTTGACGGTCCTAATAAAATCCAATTTGTTAAGTGTTTTTCTTTCTCAGCAATTTCCAACCTCAAGCCTTTTGGCCCCACTTTCCATTACTTTCTTCGCAACTACTTCCTTGTGGTTCATTGTATTTGCTGTTTGTATTCTGCCCTCCGTTTCCCTTACCCTACCTTTCTGAGTTTTTGTAGTGTATTTAATTATCTCTCTACCTCTTCTTTCTACAAGTTTTTACACCTTCAAAATCTCAAATCGAATTTGTTCAAAAACCCTTTGTTGTTTCCTTTTTCTTATCATCCACCATGGGAGGAGGAAATGGGCAAAAATCCAGGATGGCACGTGAGAGGAACTTGGAAAAGCAAAAAGCTGCTTCCAAAGGTATTGCAATGCTTTCTCCCTTCTTCTTTTTTCATCTCTTTTTCTATCTGGGTGTGTTTTTTTAGACTCTCTTTTAATTAGCTCTATCGTCGATCTTAAAGCTTTGGTTTGGGTTTTGTTCTTGTTTTGATAGGAAGCCAGCTTGAGTCTAACAAGAAGGCCATGACCATCCAGGTAGTATCTTTGCTGCTGTGGGTTTCATTTATTTGTTAGATTTGAAACTCTCTTTGCTTGATCTGTTGTTTTTGTCCAATGATTTATGATTATTTTTGTTTCCTTACATATCTAGATCAAAATTGAGAATTTGGATGAATTTCTCTTTCCAATACTTTCTTTATAGTTTCTATATTTCTGATTGTTGAAGATATTTGGATGCATTGCTGTTATAATCCTTTTTTCACCCCTTAACAAAATTAGGTCCTGGGATTAATATCCATTTCCTTGTTAGGTTTTTTATTTGAAGTTAATGCCTAGTTCCTTTGCTTGCGTGAAGCTGTATAATTGTTGAGGCTGTTATCACCTATCAATTGTACATTTGTTGTAAAATTTTGGTCAATTTTGTTCCTTGAAAAAAAAAAAAAAAAAAGAAGAAGAAAAAGAGCGATCAATACTTGAGTTTAGCTTCTCTTACATGAGCCTATGACAAATTACAAATTATGATGAGAAGAATCTGTATGATATGTGTGAGCCTTTCTGAGATTTGTATCTCTTTACTAAAAGAGATTATTGATGGCAAAAACTGTCTACAGATGAAGCCTGTTGGAATCTGGTCTGTGAATTCTATCTTCTTTCTTTTAGATTTGTACCTGCTCGACAACGATTTCTTAACACAAGATCTTCTAGGCTGTAATGAGAATTCCCAAAATAGTTTTTCACTTTGTTTGTGGTTTGTAGTTGTTCTATTTGTTGAGCACTTATCACATGAAACTGGATCCGATTTATAGCTTTCAAATAACCTATGTTATCTTTGATTATTCATTATGTTATATCTTTAGTTAATATTTGTTAAAATGAGTTATTAAGTCCATTCTCGGAGATATGACTTGCTTTTGAATTGTTGTTCACATCATTGTTGCTCTTGACTCTGGTTCCTCCGATGTTGTTATTTGGTGGATGACGGTGCCTGAGTACAGTGCAAGGTTTGCATGCAGACATTCATGTGTACTACGACAGAAGTGAAGTGCCGGGAGCACGCTGAGGCGAAGCATCCTAAATCTGATGTATACACATGCTTTCCTCATCTTAAAAAGTAAACAAAAGAAACTCATCAGAAAGAACTTAGAGGTTTGAGATAGCTTGTAGCATGTATCAAGTGTTTGTACCTTTGTACTCTATGATTTGCTTCTTAAAATATCTCTCACAAGCCTCTGAAAAACTCACTAAATGATTTTACTGGTGCGAGATTCATATTGTATTTGGTCAGGATGTCATTTGAATATATTTGGATATTTAACTGTCTCTCTTGCTTGTTGCTTGGTTGGGGATATAAATTAATGTTGAGTAAAGCTTGCATAACTTGTGTTTACACTTTGCCCTGAAGCCTTTTAAAGCATTAGTTTAGTCGCCTTGCAAACTGTAGAGCTCTAAAAAACGTTCATCAATTAGCACCCTGTTATTTAGACTCGGGTGTGTCTGTTGAAAATGGGTATGTTCAATTTTTAAAAAAAAAATATTTAGAGGGTTTTTCTGGAGTGTTATAACTTATATTTTTATATTTGTTTTGAGATATAAATCGAAAATAGATATTTTAAGAAAAATGAAGAGTGCAGCATAGATTAGGATAGGGTTATGTTCCGGACAGCGTGGTTCCAGCAATGGCAAATTCTCGTCAGACCTAATTGACATGTTCAAGCAGTTAAATAATGCTCTTTCTTTGCTGAAAGTCTGAAGTTACTGCCTGCGTTGTATTATTTTATTCGGATTCCATGGCATTTAACATTTTAATGATAGAAAGTAAAAAGCCTTTTTGCATTCGGATCTAGCAAGTAAACACGCGAAAGAGAGGAAACTTTAAAGACAAAAAGTAACAGCTTTTCACCTTGGAAGGCAACCGCATGCTTGATGGCCTCCCAGTAGGGCTGCGCCTCGGCGTCCTATGGATTCATTAAAGCCTAAATGTCCACACCTTTCCGCACTAAAATGATGGTCGTCGCGTTTATTATTTATTATGATCGAAAAAATTTTATCGGATTATTATAAGAGAGTTAAAATTGTAAAAGAATAATCACTTAATTATCTCAATCCTGCAAACAATTAACTCAGTGCCAAGAAAAATAGCTTCTTGGTTCTGTTTTGCTTCCTCGCGAGTTGAAAAGAGAAAGCAATTAAAACACGCAAGAACATCCTCGCATGCCAGTTCAGACCACGGAAAGGGAGGAAGCTTCCTTCGTCTATTCTATGGTTTCAACTTTCGAGGTTTCACTCAAAAAGGCAAAGCATGACAGAAGTCAGCTTCGAGTTGGCTTTAGACAGCAAGTGGGACTACTCAAACGAGGCGGCAGAAGACTGAAGGACAAGACCAATGTGTGAAGTGTGACTTTCCCACAGTTTCACCCACCACAGACACCTTCACTTTGAACTCAAGTCATTCCAATCTCAAACAGTTGAAAACTACTTCTGCTCCCACCCCCCCCCCCCACCCAAAAAAAAAAAAAAAAGCAAATGAGAAACTCTTTCATTACTCTTCCTTTTCCACCAAATTGACTCACTTTTGACTTCCTTCCTGCTATCTTTACCCTTTTAACATTTTCCTTTCTTCCTTACCTATCTTTTTTCTATCTGCAATGGCTCCTCTTCCTTTATTTCCCTTGTTTCTTCCTTTGCTTCTACTTCTTTCCCCTGCCATTTCAACCAACTCTGAAGGTACTTTACTAGTTGCTACAGATTCGTCAACTCTTTACCCCTTAGGGTTTCAATTTCCATCTTTCAATCCATCTATGTTTGCAAAAGATACCCTCTTGAAAGATGAGATGGGAATTTTCATTTTAACGTATCTTAGAACAATTCATGTTAGATGGATATAAATGGGTTCTGCTTGTTCTTTTAGTTTTGCTATTTTTCATTTAAGCTTTTGAAGTTTAACTTGCTTTTTTTATTTTTTTCCTTTTGAAAGTTTCATAATAAAGTGAGTATTTTGTTTAAAATTTACCACTTTGTTGGTTTCTCTGGTATCAGGAAATGCCCTGCATGCTTTGAGAAGCAGGCTTTTTGACCCCACCAATGTGTTGCAGAGTTGGGACCCTACTCTTGTCAACCCCTGCACCTGGTTCCATGTCACCTGTGATTCTAACAATCATGTGATTCGTTTGTAAGTTAGCATCTTCATAATCATTTCTCAAATTTTCTGTTTTTTTTGGTCTTTCCAGATCTTCATTCACTCAATTATTTTCCACTTTCTAGTTATTTTGATTCTTGTCTTAAAATGTATAAACTTTGATTTCCTTTCAATAACAGGGACTTGGGGAACTCTAATATCTCTGGGACTTTGGGGCCTGAACTAGGTCATCTCCAACATCTGCAGTACTTGTATTGCTCTCTTTCTCTTTCTGAAAATTGATCCTTAAGTTTCATTACTCTTTGTTTGGTTTGGTTGTATGGAAAATTAATGAAATCAAAGGTACTTTAGGTTTTAAATTCTGTTTTCCATTATTGTTGGTTTGAAGATCTGCACTTTCACCGCACATGTCATTCTTGCATGTTTAGTTTCTAAGTCCCAAAAATCAGAGGAAATTAATGGACTCAAATTTTACTATATTTGTCTTTATATATCCTTTAGCTTTAGCACAATTAAGCTGTTTTTTTTTTTTAATGCTTTTCCCCATTTGATATACTTTAACATAGTAATTAGGTGTGAAAATTTTTTAATCTCTTCAGGGAACTTTACAAAAATGACATACGAGGGAAAATTCCGAAGGAGTTGGGGAATTTGAAGGACCTTGTGGGGATGGATTTGTATGGTAACAGCTTTGAAGGAGAAATACCGAAGTCGTTTGCCAAACTGAAGTCACTGAGATTCCTGTAAGCAACTTAACGTTGATCAACCAAAGAGGTTTTACTTTAAAAGTTTTCTTAAACTAATTTGGCGTGCTTGAATCTATCGAACAGTCGTCTAAACGACAACAACCTAACAGGATCCATTCCAAGGGAGCTCACTACCCTCTCAAATCTGAAAGTATTGTAAGTTTGGAGGAGACGGAGGAAAAAAATCCAAAATCTTTTTTCATGCTTGTTTCGGGTCTAATTTTATTTTCGTTTCTTTATTTTATGCGGTTTATAATTTTAACAAAATGTTTATATTATTAATGCAGTGATGTTTCTAATAATGATCTCTGTGGAACAATTCCGGTTGATGGCCCTTTTGCAATGTTTTCAATGTCAAGGTACCAAATCCATTGCTTTACGAGCTTCGAGCTCTTTTTGACTACAAGAAAATAAGAAGTCAACAAGGTTGTACATCTCTGCATTATTCTGAAAAATCATTGCTTGAAGAAGAAGAATGACAATGAGCAGGAAAAAATAACTGAGTCCTCTAAGCCATTTGCATGAATGCTAGATGTAACCATTGGCAGATACATTAGCGAAACCTGAATAAATGTCTTCCAGTATTTAGAGTTGTTTTAAATAGTAGTACTTCAGGTTTTTGTCAATGCATATCATCGATGTGCCTGCTCCTTGCGTCTGATATAGCGTGTTATATCAACATTTGCTTTTCAATAGGATCTTAGGATCTTGAGAGTGAAGCTCATTAGCAGTAAATGTAGAGGCCTAGGATTATTTTGAATATATTAAGTTAATGAGAAAGTAATAGCGAAATTCTTGACACCTGAAACACAGGTTACCTGAATGATACAAGTTCCATGTTATGGCGGCCGAATAGTTGTCAAACCATGCCTGGCCGTTGAACGAAGCTTTATTACAAAGTCAAAGAACAATTAAGTTTAAAACTTAAGCTAATATGTGATGGCAGAAGAATAAGTGTTATAATCTATCACCAACAATTGTTTGCTTTCGATTTTTTTGTTTCAGCTTCGAAAACAACAAGCGTCTTAATGGACCGGAGCTGAAAGGACTTGTGCCGTATGACTTTGGCTGCTGAAGAAGCTGGTGGTGCTTGTTGAAACTTACATTCGATGACAGCAGAAACTGAGATGCTATGCTATATGCAGGTATCTATGATATAGCGGTGCGAGTGCCCGCGATTTTTTTATGTAGTAGTTGATAGTGGTATTCTCTAACTATATAGCCTGCAAAAATAAAATTATTTTTTGAGTTTTAAAACCTAAAAATTTTACAGGTTTTGCAGAAAATTATCTTTGTTAGAACTCATCATGATATCAATATGAATCTGAAATCTTGAACTTGATGCTCCATTCTAAATGAATGGAGAGTAGGGGAATAGATTTGGTGATTCAGTGTATACCTAACATTTATTTTTTTTTTTCTCATGTAAGTCATTTAAACAAGAATTATTAAAAGTGTAAAAATCCTAAAAATATGATACGGGTATTAAATGTGTTTCGTTAATCATGTTTAAGTATTTCACTTTTTATATTTATCAAACATATTGTGGTCTGTATCGTACTCTTTCAAAACTACCATATCAAGGAGCAGTGCAGGTTGCACAATCTGTCATTTATGTTTAAATACAATGGATTTCAAAGGTAATTTACTTACTTACCTCATCATAGTTTGTTTACCTTGTGTTTTCACAAAATTTGTCAAATTCCCATGTACTGACAAAGCCACTCTAGCTCTATAATCAGTCTGCAATGCATAGAACAAAAGACGTCATCACCTACTATCATCATTAGCCAGTAAGTTGAACTCCAACAAGTCCAAACTAGATTTGTATACTGACCAAAACATTAAAGTGAAAAATTCAACTGGTTTTGTATTAGATTTTTTATATTGATAATATGAATACTTACGTTCAAATCCCAAACTATCATTTCATTCAACCCAAACTATATAAAACAGCGGGGGGTCTGAAAACAAAATGACCTATCAGCAAAAATAGGGGGCTCAGTAACAGCATAAGAATATATATATATATATATATATATATATATATATGTAGTTTATAAGATTAACAGCATGATGCAGACAAGGAACAAGAAACATTTATTAAGAACTGCACCTAGATGTCTCTAAGAAAATTTGTCTGCGGGCCAGCAGAAGAATTGTTTTATTTTCTTCTGCTCCATTTGGAGTTCAGATCCCCACTTCGAGCTTTGATTAGCAAAGGTAAGACAATGACTCCATGAAACCAGAGCTGATTTGCGTGTGACATCATCAGATTCTACAACCTACGCATGTTCCAGCCATCTATTGAGAGAATCGGCGGTGTCATTTTATTGAAGAACTGCATCTAGATGTTCTCACAGACGTGCATTGGTCTATCCCAGTTTGACGGTTCTATAGTCCCTGGAGAAGCAGAGTTCTCTTTGCTTTCGCTCCCTTTGGAGGTCACAACCTCACTTTTAGCTTGAGAAGAAAGGTAACACAATGAGTCAGCCGTGAAACTAAAGAGGGTTTGCGTGTAACATCATCGGATTCAGCTTCCTGGGCATATAACTCATTAAGAACCATGATCTGGCCAGTTTCTGGTAGCTGGATAATTAGTGGTGCCAAATACTTCATTATAGCTGGTAGTACGAACATAAATGAGTAAAAATGCTAATACTATCTACCAAACATCTTAGTCATCAAATAAAGACAAGAAAATATCTTTTCAACAGCATCTAGGCCGTGGACTTCTGGTTCTTAATTGCAACATATCATGGGTAACGTTTTGTAGAATATATATATATATATATATAT
>JBBYHM010000015.1:1569897-1603493 GCA_038381775.1 Adansonia rubrostipa
ATATATATATATATATATATATTTGTTTAATTCTTAACAACTTCGTTACATTTATTTGAAATCAAGTGGCACAAATGCAACATAAAAAGCAGTGAAACAACTACCAACATGGAGAGTGAACTAGCTACAGAACTTATTTGATCTAGTCAAACCCTTTAAGGATAAAAACAAGAAAAGAAAGGTGAAAAGAAAACTTGCTCCTAATGTTCCACAAACAAAGAAAAAAAATGCAATTGTTTACCTGCATAGCAACGAGGGAAATTAGACGCAAAAGCAGGTTTGGGATTTTTTTTTTTCAAGGCTCCGACCCTCCTCGCCAGTTCTTCCACTCACCAGCCTTTAAAGTAGAAGCATCTCTGCAGAGCTTATTAGCTTCATCAACAAGACAGTGAATGCAATAAAATGTTGCTGGGCTACCAGCAGGAAGTTGTCGAACCAAGGCTGTAACTCCTGATGCCATGCCCTCAAAAGGAGTAATGCCAGGATATTCCTATATTCATAATAATGAAGAGATTAGTTCCACACAAATTTGATAACATGTTTCAAGTATCTCTATACTCGGTATCAGTAAATTTTATGTGCCTCTAAAGATCTCTGTATGTAATAAAAAAACAAGTTGCACCTCCAGCAACACTCTTTCATCCTCACAGTCCTTTCCTGAAAACATGAATACTACAAACATAGAATGTGATGCTCGAGCCACTTTTCCATTTGGATGTCCCATATATCTAATCACCATTGTTACCAGGAATCATATTTTATAGTGTTTAATATGAATAATACGCTTTTCCAATTTCATTTTTTGGTGACAATAAAAATTCATATTTTAGTAAGCTATATCGCTAGCCTTATATACGCATGTTCAAGTGTTGGATCAAGCTTAAAAGTCTTACTCGATATTTAAAAAATTTGGACTAAAATATTAAGTTTAAAAAATGAGCTTAGACAAAAAATTAAGCCTATCAGAAAATAGATCGGGCCTTTGCTTTAACTTCTAAAGCTCAAGTCCAACCCAACCCAAATCCGTCCGAGATCGACCCATGGGACTAAGCAAAAAATTGAAAAAAAAATCAATAATTGATTCGAACCGTAGTGTTCTATTCAATTTCTGTTCGGATTTTATTAAATTCAATTCGATTTTAATTCGAATATTAATGATATATATTCGTTTGGTTTAGTTTTTGATTCACAAATTAAAAACTAGCAATTATCCAAACTAAATAAGATTCTATTTTATTCAATTTTTAATTTTTTATAACATAAAAATAAATATTTTATTTCTAAATTAATGTAAAAAACTTAAAAACACTATCAAAAAATTATATTTTTAAAATTTTTTAAAAACCCGATGAGTTAAACAGATCCAAACCGGTAAATTTTGGTTTGGATCAGTTTGGTATTTTGAAAATCCAAAATACTATACATTAATCTTCAATTTTTTCAAAAACCGATTCAAATTGTTATCACTCCTATTGACCCAGGAGCACCTCTAAATACAAATTTCCCTAGTGATAATTATGTGGTATGATATGATGAATTATATGAGTAGAATTGGGTTGAATTTGAGTCGGATTTAAATTTAATATTAATATCATATTTACTTATTTAAGTTTAAAACTTGACTTTTGGTTTAATAGTTTGGATTTTAAATTTTGTTTAATTTCGTTCATGTTTATAAATAAAACAATATCCTTTCATATTATTTTTTAAAAATAATAAAAAACTTATTAATTTTTTAATTTAATTTTTATTAGTTATTAAATTTTAAACATATGTAATTTAGCATATTTTTTAATATTTATACTATAATATTATATATCTATTATTTATATATAAATTAAATAATATATAAATATAAAAATATTATATATGTTTTGTTCTTGATTATTAAATATTGGAGTTAAAATTTGATTTTTTTAAATGGACTTTCGTTTGGACTTAATCTATTTTGCAAGTTTAATAATTTTATTCAACCTTTCAAATAACGGACTTATGAGCTGGGCTATTCACACATCTGGGTCACGGGTCATATTTATCGGCCTAAATGGGACAACTAGACCAAAACTATACGGACATGCAAGTCGGTGCCCCGCCCGCCTAATCATTTCTAAACTAGGGTTTTTTGGACTCTGCGCAATTTGGTATATATATCCTCCAAAAGTAAACGCCTCTGCAAAATCTAGGTTTTCAATTCGCTATCCAACGGTCCGGCCTCCTCTCTTTCGCCTTTCCAGGGCTTTTGTCGAGGAGAAACTAATCAATCATGGGTCACTCTAACGTCTGGAACTCTCACCCCAAAACCTACGGCCCTGGCTCTCGCGCCTGGTAACTGCTTCTTCTCTCAATCTTTCCATTTTTTTTTTTGATTTGCTTAGAAATTCCAAAGAGAATGCTATTTTTGTTAACTGTTTATCATACACTATTTAGTTTTCTGCAAGATTTTTTTTTTTTTTTTGCATATAATGAGTTACTGGAATGAAATAAAATTTTAGGTTGTCGATTTTCGAGTGCCGGATCCAGTGATATAGCGTTTTGATCTTTGTATACAAGGGTTTTTAATGAGAGGGATTTGATTAGTTTAAAATTGTTGTGAATTATTTGAGAGTACCATACAACTTCTGTTTTTTTGGTCAAATCTGGTCTTGTCTTTGGTTTAATAATTTTTTTGTGCTTTATGTTACAAGGACTTAGGCTTCTTTTGTTTTGTTTTGTTTTTTGATAGCCGTGTGTGTGGAAACCCCCATGCCATCATCAGGAAGTACGGTCTCATGTGTTGCAGACAGTGCTTCCGTAGCAATGCCAAGGAAATCGGATTTATCAAGGTAATGCTAGGACCTCTTATGTCACACTCTTCTGATGGTTTAATCATTAATGTTATCTTAATCTTACTCTCAATAACTTGTTTATATCAACTGTTTCTAACCTCTGGGGAGCTTCTTGTTGTCTTTGCAGTACCGCTGAAGAATTTTATACAGCACGGAGTAGGAAGGACTTTGTCCGTGTAGGCCATTGTTATGTGGTTTATGAATTTGAAGGAACTTTAAGATGAAGTTTCGTTTATGAATATTTTAAGTGATGAACTAAGAATACTTTGATGTTTCTTAATGAAGTAATCATACTGTTTTAATTCCGATCTTTATTGTTAAGTTTGATATTAATTGTCTTTGATATGTGATGATCTTGTTGATTATTGGCATTTTCATGTGTTCTCTAAATGGAATTTGAGATTGGTTTAAGTTAGTTATTCATTTCAGTTCACAGAAAAGTGAAGTTTCAAAGCCTTATTATCGGATTTGATCTTGTGTTATAGTGTTAGATCTAGATTAGTAGTCCATGGAGAAGCTCCATATTGATGCAGTGCATCAAATCTGCTACTTTGGTTTTGATACTGGAAAAAACCAATAGCAATGATTGCTTACTCATGGAAAGTGGAAACTGTATTTTCTTATGTATGATGATGCTGCTGCTGCTTTTTACCATTCAATGTGAGCATGTCTCATGGATTTTTTCATCATCTTCTGGTATCAATATGCATCAAGATCATTTAGAGTCTTGAAATGTGTTTTCCTACCTATTTTTGAGTGATGCAAGTGGCAGGCTGGAGACACCTCCTCTGCATGACAATTATCCCGGGGCTGGGGTTTAGCAAGGTTTGGTTTGCATAAAGCATAATTGCCATGTCAATGGTAACTAGCAAGCATGATTTTTGCAAAGATGCAGTACTTGTTGAGTAAAACTTGAAAGTAATCAGGCGGCATAGACTCTTTCTTCAAAATTTAATAGTGCTTTTTCTAAGTCTGGTCTGAAAGGCCTACAAACCACCTTAGAAACAATTGATAGACTTTTCGCATTGGGAGGGTTTAATCAACGCCCATCCTTATCTAAGCACAATACCATAGCTTTTCAATTTATTTTTTATTTTAACCATTGGGCCTTATGAGCAGAAGGTTAAAAAATGAAAAAAAAAGCCATTAGGCCATGAGGACATAGAAGAAATGAAGGTTCTAATTTTGAAAGTTTATATGTCCTGTAGTTGCAGCTCTATCTATCTTGTGATTTCTAGGGTTTTGTTTTTGACTAAAGATTAGATTTGTTCAAAAATATTTTTTATTTAAATTTAATTATAAAAATTAATATATAAATATAAAATAATATTTTAATAATATTATGAGACTGAAATGGGTTTTTTGGTCCAGTCTGATTAGGCCCGAGTTTAGATTAAAAAAATTAAAAATTTTATGATTCGTTTTATGGACGGATTTATTTAATCTATTTAAGAGTATTAACAAAATCTATCGAGTATCAGGGGTGACAGTTTATTAGATCATTCATTTATAAGTGGGTCGGGTTACATAGGGCGTTAAGGCCTGCTGCTTTTTTTTTTTCTTTTTTTTCTTGGGGTGGGGGTTTTCTGTTCCGATCAGAACAATGTGGTTTTTTTTGGTAGAGGAACATTGGAATTGGCTGATCCATTCTGTCCTCATGCTATTTTCATTTGTTTTTGAATGTTGGGATTGAACCCAGATAAGAACTTGTTCTAATGGATACGGTATACTCTATCAACCAATCAATAATCATCGCATAACATTGAGGTTTACAATTTTAATTGGCTGTTTGTTTCTTTTTTTGGGTTTTTGATTGGATTAACTAACTGGGTTTTCGTTTTCACATTGATTCCACAAAGCCCAAATACTCGGTATTTCTTGGCAACCAAACTTAGTATTAGAAGTATCATTGTTTTGACTCACTTAACTCTGAATCCGATGCCTTATTTTCCCGAATAAATAGTTACTCCAATTTACTCTTAACTCAAGTAGTGTATTTTTTTTTTTTTGGCTAACTTCAAGATTTGAAAATGGGGATTTAAATTCTACCATTTTAATTAAAAGAAAAATGCACCAATTATTGAGCCAAATGCTAGGGCACAAGTAGGGTAGATTTTATTTACTGCAAACTCAAGTATTTGCATATGATCTTAAGGTTGCAGTGGGCCAAATAAAGAAATTTCATAACACAAATTTCATGTGTAAGCCTCTGGACGAAAACCTCAACCTTTTAGAGCCCTTTGACTAAACATCAGTAATCTTACAGTGAAACCAACGAAACCTGGATGTCTCCTTGTACGAGAGCTAAGCTATCAACTTCACCTGATAAGATGCCAGCTTAACGAAGTTCCTTTTTTTTTTTTTTTTTTTTTCTTCTTTTTCCCGATATGCAATGAGAGATGAGATTAAGTTTTTTAGTTATATGTATATATATGTACAAATAGTAGTTTAACTAGATTTAAAAGTGAGTGCATCAAAAAGCAAAAGTGTCTGCAATAATCTATTTTTCACCAACCCACTTCCACTAAATTTCTTCATCTTCAAGCTATAATTTTTGTACCCTCTCTTTGTCTTTCTTTTCGAATTTGAAATCAATTCTCTCAATCATTCTAATCCAGATGCCTCCTCAAAATCCCATCTTCCATGAAATTAGTTACTGAAACTTTAACTTTTATGTAAATGTTAATAAGGCTGGAAGATCAGTCACAGTAATGGGATAACGCTTTATCGATAGCTCAAAGAATTCATCAATGTTGATCTCTCTGGTCAAATTACGTTTGTTGCTGGGATGTTCATGAAATTCCTGCACTGATTTAGATCAAAGCTTTTGTCTTTTTATAGTTGTTAAGTCAAACCAGAAATTCGGGGGGAGGGGGGAAGAGGGCGAAAAACTCTGCTATAAATCTGGTGCAGATATTGATTTGGAATACCAATCTGTGTTCTAATTTCAAAGGCACATGTTGGAGAGGATGGCAGTTTAAACTTGTTTGAGAATTTATGCATGATTTTAGTACTGTTTATTGGCGGTGTTGTCCTTTATTTGTGGTCCATTTTTGAAGGTTAGAAAAAACGGATGAGAAAGCACATGCTTAAACTTTGTTGGTAACCAATCACAAATTCTTTAAAACCCTTCTGAAAAAAATGTTGTTATTCCTTTTTAATCTTTGATCCCAAGGAAAATGCAATCAACCTATGTCAAAAGTTAAACTAGGAACATGCTTTTGCGCGTGCAGAATCAGCCATTAAAATATTCAGAGTTCTTTTTTTTTAGGAAGGAAGAAAAAGAAAGAGGAAAGAATAAAGGAAGGAAGAGGGTAACATGATGTTGGTTGTTATTTTACGGTTTTAATTACGATCGTGATAATAGTTATTATTATGTTTAGAATCGTAATTTAAATCTGTGACAGATGATGAGCGGTGATGCACACTTTTTAAATGTGAGGTAGAAGTGGAAAGGAGAAGCAATGTTGGGAAAGCTGTGGGGAGCGCCGCAGCCAGACAAAAAACTCGTTTCACTTTTCTTAAGTTTATAATCACTTGGAAAGTGGGCTAACTGATAGATCTCTACTCCCCAATTAAACAAACATCACCTTAGTGGGGTGTCTTTTCCTTTTAAACCAATTATTTCTATGGAGTGTAACTTAAGTCACATGGTTTGCAAAGTTTCAACTATTTTGCATCACGTCAAGAGTCATAGTATAGCCATAGCTTAACAACAACCACAATTTGGTGATGAAAATTGCAGGGTAAAGTCAGCTAGAAAATGCGGGTTCTTAGCAGCTTCTTCAAGTCTTAATTGTCGGTTAATTAGTTTAATCATGAACTTGGTCTAAGCAATATATACTTATTTATGCTTTGTTTATTCCTTTTTATACAAACAAGACAGTAGGAGAATAAGAAAAAGAGTTGCATCTATTGAAATTCGAACCCAAAATTATTAGATTTATTTTTTAAAGATATTTATATAGAGCAATCCAAATTAGCGTTAATCTGTTTTTGTTTTTCGCTTCTACTTTTAGCCTCCTTTTTTATGTTATTCCTTTGTTAAATTTGGAAACTTAATTCGTTGTAAAAGTGCATGAACTGCAAAGTTCAACCAAGAAAACAACCAAAAGTTGGCCGTGATTTTCAGATTTGGTGTTTCTTCTTCTAACGACTAATGCTATGGCTTTTTGCTTTTCAAATTGGACGTTTTAATCTTAACTACCACTGCTTTTTTAGTTTACCTTAAACATATTCATAATTGGAAAAAAAAAGGGAAAATCTTTGCAATCCATATCGTGCTATTAATATTTCAACTTACGGTTAGTAATGTATTTACGGTTATTATGCATGTAAAATTTTTAAATGATTTAATATTCATATTATATCAATTAAAAATAATTTATTAAATATTTATAGGTTGATTTTTTTTACATAAAATAATAATTATTCAAAATTTGACATATATCATTTGGATATAACGATCAGAATAAATAAATATAAATTATATAAAAAAATTATAAGAACATCTAAAACTGTATTAATTTTATAATAGAACTAATCTCGATTTGAGATTACTTCGAAAAATACTTAGTCGCTAGATGTGAATATGAGAAATTCTGATATTTTGTACCATTGACTTGAAATATGAAAAGAAATAGAGATTCTACATTATATTATTTATTATTATTATTATTATTAATTGAAAGTAGTTTGACATAGTAATCGAAAAAACTTTATTTAATCTGCAGAATATAAGGGGAAAAAAAATAGTAATAGAAGAGGGCATTGATGTAGGCCTTACAGCCAAATACAACACCAAAGGATAAAATTAACATCATTGAAACAACCTTTTGTTTTTAAACACATGGATCATAGCACCATTTTTTTATTACTTATAAATTTGTAAAGAAAAAGCAAAAAGACTTCACCTTATAAGAAAAACTGCAGGGGGGGGGTGGGCAGGGGAAATTAATCAATAATTTTGTTTTGGGTCATTTTCGTACGATTAGAACTGTAGAACAATCAGACATACGACCCACCACCTCTCTAATCATTTTTTTTATAGTTGACTAACATCGTTGTTTAGACTTTCTTAGATTTTACTTCTATAGCACCCCTTTTTTTTTTTTTGAATTTGGAGGTTTTCGATCGAAGTATTTTTAATTTTTAAATTAATTATTAAAATAATATTATTTTAAAACACATTATTTTGATTTATGAAAAATCATTAAATTAATTAACGTATCTTCATAAAATTTGTTAAAATAATTGAATTTACTAAAGATTTTAACGAATTTTAGTCAACTGCAGTTAATATTATAATAATATTATTTTTTTAATAATATTATTAGAGTTATTATTATGTTGGTATTCTTCTAAATTAATAAAGATAATATTATTATTATAAATATAATGATAGCTTTTATTATTAAAAAAATTATTTCATTTACTATTAATGATAATAAATTTATTTATTTAGATTGTAATCATGTAATTATTTTAAAATATTTAATTTAAATTGTAATCATCTAATTATTTTTTAAATTTAGGTTGTAATTATTAGTTGTAATCGTTTAATTATTTTTTAAACCCTAATTACAAATTAAATTTAAAAAATAATAAGATTATTATAATTTAAATTAAATACTTTAAAATAATTACACAATTATAATTTAAATAAATAAATTTATTATAATTAATCATAAATGAAATAATTTTTTTAATTAGAAAAATACTAACATAATAATATAATTAAAAAAAATACCAACATGATAATAATCCAAATAATATTATTAAAAAAAACATCATTGGAATAATAACATTAGTTAACCAGGAAATGTATATAGGATACGCTAAAGCTTTTAGCGAATCCACGTGAGATATTCTAAAAGCATTTAATGATTCTATATAGGATTCACTAACCGTTTTAACAAATCCTACATGGATATGTCAGTTAATTTAGTAATTTCTTGCAAGTAAAAATAGCAATATTTTGGTAATATGTTTCAAAATAACTTTATTTTAATAATTAGTTTAAAAATCAACAATATTTTGTCCAAAACCTGCATTTGGATTAATGTTGAATATGGGTTTGTATTCATATATCTAATTTTTTTAAAAAAAAAATTTAATATTCAAAAGTTTATATTTTCATATTCATATTTGAATGTATGTCAAACATATATTAAAAATAATGCAAACATCAAGATTTGAACTTTAAACCAACTGACATAAACTTAAAATTCTAGAATTGAAGAGACGTCTATAGCTATTTTGAAAATAAATATTCCAATATGAGCAAATTTGTTGAAACTTTGGAATTTATATCATATATTTGGCATTTTTGTCAATTTTCCAGCTAAATTAAGTGCTGAGAATGGAATTTTAGCTGGCGCATTGGCAAGGATTTGAGACAAAAAGGAAAAGTTAATATATTAAAAAAAAGGTTGAAAGCAAGGAATATGGAGATTGAGATAGATCAAAAGAGACATTGCATCTTATATTAAACTAATAATTAGCAACTGGGTTAAGTAGCTTTGCTTGCAATAATCACACTGCATTCTTTTGTCTTCCACTTTTCTTAATAAAGTCTATTTTTTTAATTAATTTTAAGTTTGTTGCATATTTTTCATTTAATACTGCCATCAACCTCTCTGCTGCTTGGAAGCTCTTTTCATGGGGGTTAGCTTATTCATGTCTCTCCTTTGCCTAAGCCACCCTCTCCTACAAATGTTAATTATTACAAGTTTATAAAGTTAATCAAATTATTATAACATTAATTAATGCAAATATTTATCCTATTTGTTGGTAGAGATTTTGCCAAATGTTTTACCCTACCGTATGGAAGTGGATATGACCAAAAGGTAGGGTTATCTATCAGTTCGACTCAAATTAGGATACTTTTAAGATATGATATTATAAGTTTAGATTTTATTTAGTTCAAATTATCAGTTAACAAAATAAAATTTTTTTATTTCAATTATTAAATTTTTTTTAATATTTAAACACAAAAATGGATTTTCCAAGTCCTATCAATCAGGTTGGATCTTGAACAAATAAGATTTTATTATCCAAAATTAACCAAGCCTGATTCATGAACAATTCTGTTTAAAAAATCAATTTACCCTTAAGTGAATCCATTTACAATATATGGTGAAGCTAGCTTTGACTTATTTAAAGGTTGAGCTATTCAATCTGATTCATATTGGATAGACGTGGATAAAGAATTTTATAATTTAAATTAGTTAAGTTTGAATTATTATTTATTAATATAAAATTATTTATAAATTAAATTTAATTATAAAATATATAAATATTAATATTAAAATAATTTTTAATATTTTAATATATTTTAAATAATGATATAAAATTTTAAATCAATTCGAAATGAATTTAATAAAAAATTATAAAAAATTTTAAATTATAATCCGATTCAATCTAAATATAATCAAATCTAATAGATCTAGAGTTTGTAATTAGTTAAGAGTCTTAATCGTAACTTTAAAAGTCTTTGTGAACCGAAAGAAAAGATAAAGAACTTTACAAATAGATTTCTTTTTGGTACCTGTATTTTTTTCCACATTTTTCGTAGTCCTCCTCAATTGTAGTGATGTAGATGGACAATCTAATGTATGCTTCTAATTGAAGTGGTAGGAAATTGTTTTATGTGATTGAAAAGCACCCAACTTCTATACTAAAATGAGAAAAATAAAAAAGTCAAATTCCATGAAGGTCATATTCATATAACATAAATTTTTATTTTTTTCATACTCAATTCTCTTTAGAGATTTATACAAGAAGCACAAAGAGAATGAACTAGACTTATTTAAAAGTCTAATCATTCGTTCGATTTGATAGATTTAATTTATATTAATTTAAATTTAAATATAATATTTAGTAATTTAAGTTCGATCGATTTGAATCGTATTTTAAATAATAAAATTTTTTAATTTAAATTTAATTTAAAATATATAAATATTACCTTTTAAAAAAAATTAGTGTTTAGTTATATGCATTCATGCTTACACATCAAAATTAAGTAACCCAAGTTATTTCTCATTGGCTCCAATATAGAAAATGTGGATGGATTAGTGACATTCACCTAAAACCCCCCCTTCCCCCCCGCCCCCACCCCCAAGATGAAGAAATTTAAATAAAAAATTATTTGCCAATGTAAATGGGAAAAAATTGTTATGGTTTCGTCAACCAATTGGTTTAGTCTTCCGTTGGTCTACCTACCCTACTATTTTTTAATACTATTTAATTTCCAAAGAATAAAAGGCAGTTTTCAACTTTTTTTTTTTTTTTTTTTTAAGAATGAGAGTTGGGACAGTAAACCTGAAATAGTTATGGAATTGATTTTTGAGAAAGGTACAGAACGTAGAAAATAAATTAAAATAATATCAGAGCTTAATACTAATAATTAATTAACAAAAACAATATTCATTAGTATTTAATTGATGTTGATAAAAATAATATTATAAATAGATTATAATTATTATATTATTATTTTTAAATCCAAAAATATTTTAAAATAATAATTAAATAATATATCCATCAATCATATATTTAATTAATTAATAATTAATGTCATGTAAAAAGTCACGATTGCTAACCGAAAGGAAGAAAGAAAACACAAGTTTATCATTTTGTCAATGGATTTCTATATGATTTATAGCATAATGGATCAGTATAAAGCTCAAGTTAAAACTCCGAAAGAAAATGTATAATTAATTAACCTAATGTCTTCCTAAAGATTCATAAAAACTCAATGCTAAAAGCCCAGCTGAATCTCTTGCTCTCTCTCTCGTCTCTCTGTGTTTCTGTTTTCCCAAATCTCAACTTACCTACTTGTTTCTTGTTTGTCTTTGAAAGCCCAGAAAAAGGTGTTTGGGTTTCATTGTTGTTGAAGTAAAATGCAGAATCATTTGGAAACCCTTTGAGGGTTCTTCTCCATTATCCTCACAATCACCTAAAATCTTGTTTATTTCCAGGTTCTTAGCCATGAAAAGGAAGACCCATGGCTGGTAATACTGAAATTTCTTTCAAGGCAATGTAGTAGAGAAAATAGATTCCTTTTGCAGTCTCGGATGATGGTGGCTGCGTTTTCTCATTCACCAACACTTTCAGAGTCCACTGTTCGAGAACCACAACAAGAATCAGGCGCCCATCCAGAAGAAAACCCAAACTCAACAACAGCGAAAAGGGCTCCTCTCAAAGACAATGGGTCCACTGTTACGAGAAAACCCCGAGGTAGACAAGTTTCTTCAAGGTATTTGTCTCCTTCTCCTTCTTCCTCTTCTTCTTCGGCAGCCAAAATGGGGACAAGATTTCCTTCACCTCTTATTTCTCGTTCCGCTAATACGACGGCGGCTGGGAACAAAACGACGACGGTACTTCCTTCTCCGCTTATTTCTCGTTCAACAAATGCTAATTCTACTTCAACACCGACTTCGACGGTGTTGTCTTCGCTTCCTAAACGGTCTCAGTCTGTGGACCGGAGGCGGCCCGGAGGTCAAGTGTCACAAGGAAACAATGTCAATGCCACGGAATTGTCAGCTGCTACCAAGATGTTAATCACTTCGACGAGGAGTTTATCCGTTTCATTTCAAGGTGAGACCTTTTCGCTTCCAATTAGCAAGACAAAGGCTCAAGCGGGTTCTACTTTGACCAGGAAAGCAACTCCAGAAAGGCGTAGAGCTACTCCTGTGAGAGATCATGGGGAGAACTCGAAGCCAGTGGATCAGCACCGCTGGCCTGGGAGAACCCGGCAAGGGAATTCAGGTTCGAATCCATTGTCCAGGAGTTTGGATTATTTTGGTGAAAGGAAGATGTTTGGATCTGGTGCAATGCTGGCTAAGTCATTGCAGCAATCGATGATGCTTGATGAGAGTAGTAGGAGGGTTTCTTTTGACGGTAGTAGTAGGTTGAGTTTGGATTTTGGACGTGCTGCTGAATTGTTAAAAGAAGCTAATAAGCAAAAACCCGATGCCAATTCTGTAAATGCGGCTTCTTATCTTTCTTGTTATCTCACTACATCTGATTCAGATAGTGTGTCATCAGGGAGTACTAATTCTGGAATGCTTGAATATGGAGGAAGTGGGATTTCCAAAGGGAAGAATGGACACCGTAATATTGTTGTGTCTACAAGGTTTTGGCAGGAAACTAATAGTCGGTTAAGGCGGTTACAGGATCCGGGTTCACCTTTGTCTACAAGCCCGGGTCCTAGAATTGGTGTTCCAGCTAAATTCGGTCAATCAAAAAGTTTTATTAGTGATGGTGCAGTGTCTTCTCTGCGGACAATGGCTTCTCCTATTGGGGGAGGTACAAGACCTGCTTCTCCTAGTAAGCTTTGGACATCTTCAGCTTCATCACCATTGAGAGGGCTAAGTCCTTCTCGGGTGAGAAATGCAGTTGGTGGTCAGATGATTGGTAATTCTGTTAATACCCCTTCAATTCTTAGCTTTTCTGTTGATATTCGTAGAGGAAAGATGGGGGAGGATCGAATTGTTGATGCACACATGTTGAGGCTTCTTTATAATCGTTACTTGCAATGGAGATTTGCAAATGCAAGGGCAGATGCAACTTTCATGCTGCATGAACTCAGTGCAGAGGTATGGTTATCCTCCTTGTCCATCTCATTGTTCTCAATATGTTGAATGGTTTTGTTCACTTGTTTTTTGTTTGAGATATTCGGTGAATGCTTCAATTCACTTCAAAACAATAGTTTGTCAAACAAGCCAAACCCAACTAATTTATGATAAAGATTACCTATAATGCAATTGAAACATCCTTCTTGCATGATGGTATATTTTTAGAGATGTCTTGTCCAATATGGCATTATATAATTTGTTTATGTGCTACATTGCTGGATTTATTTACTCAAGGTTGGATTCGATTTAGTTACCCTTGCCATCTGGAATTGCCCATTGCTCCTAAGAAAGTGTTTACTTGTCCTTTTATACTTTCTAAGAGATTAGATTTAGAGGTGGAAGGCTCTTAAGGCAATATATTTTCATGTTTTTGAGTGGTAAAATCCTTGATTCAATCAATGATTGGTGACTTCGATACTTGTTAAAGATAAGAGATTGTACTCTAGACAGCTTTGGCATTGTACTTATCAACACTGGATGATGTAGAATCACTGAGAAAGACATACTGAATGTTATCGTGCAGCCTTTTTTCCCCTCTACTATTCTCTTACTAGAGTACTTATTGGTAACTTTAACTGCTTGTGCGGCCATTTTTCTCGTCTACTATTCTCTTACTAGAATATTTATCAGTAACTTTAATAGCTTTAACTTCCTTGAGTAGAATTTTGAGTTCACACTGTCACACTGAGGCCAATTAGACATTTTATCACATTGTGTAAGATGAGCATGCTCTTTGGGCAGCCTCCATTCATCAACAATGGATTTTGCATAGTGGGTTGGATTCCAGTGAATGTTTTTACTTTGGCCTTATTGTCATCGTACCACTATCCCTAAGGCCCTTGTTCATTTTCAACTTAGAGGTAAAGAAGGTTAATGATCTAAAAAGACCTAAAGGCCTATTCTGATGATTTGAGTTGTTACACGGGGTCAACATGAGCGAGTGTTCAACAGTAATATTGTAAAATACTGTACTTGGCTGATAGATTTGATCTGTGATGCCAAAGTAGATGTGGCTGATCTTGTGCATCTTTCTTGTCGTAACTATGAATTTACAAAGAGATTTTCAATCTCTCTCTTCTCTCTCTCTACTGTTGTAAATTTGCATAATGGAATGTTTAGGGGACTTAGTGGAAAAAGGCAGACTAAAGATAAGCTTGCCAAAGAATCATTTAATCATAGATGGGTTCATCTTTTGTTGCCAACTGGCTAGCAATGTTGTTATTCTGTTCTTGACAAGAGAAAAGTGAATGATGCTGGCTGTATATCAGTTAAAAGAGCCTATGCAAAAAAAAAAAAAAGAAAAGAAAAGAAAAAAGCTGGTAGAATTAGAAAGATTGCTCCAGTTTTGATATACTTTAGCACGTAAGCACTTCCACAGTAATGAAAATTACGGTTTTGCTATATAATGAACTGGTAGGTTTTTGGTTATCAGCAGTTTGATGCAATTGTCTTTTGATATTAAAAAAAAAAGAACTAACGAAAACAATAATTGTGAGTTGAGGCTTAACATGATGCTCTCTAATAAGTATGATATTTTCATGGTTAATATTCCTTTTTTGTACCAGAAAAATCTGTGGAATGCATGGGTAACAACATCAGAACTGCAGCATTCTGTCACCCTTAAGAGAATCAAGTTGCTATTGCTGAGGCAAAAATTGAAATTGACTTCCATCCTGAAGGGACAAGTAAGACTCAAAACTTCACATTTCTAAAGTATTTAATCAAATTCTTGTTGGCCTTTTCATAGACACAGCTTCAACAATCTGTTTGTGTTTTAACTTCTTCCAATTTTGCTGATTCTATTTTTACCTTCATATTTTTCATATCGAACATGTAATTTTGTCTATGTCCATGTTTTCATAGACAAAGCAATTGCTGCATCAGCTTTAATTGACATCCATATCGATGAAGGTAAAGAAGGCAATATTGTTAGAAATACTGTTGATGAGAATGAAATGTAAAAATTGGGACTTGTGTGATGCAATGAGGAACTTTTAAGTTTCCAGCAATGGTTTAACGGGCTGCCTGACCTTGCATGCATTGCCTTGGGCCTTACTAGTCCCCATAGAAGCACACTTTAGAAGCAGTTACAATTTACTTACATCATGACATGAGCAGGTACTGAATATTGGTTGGTCCTAATCAGGACACATAAAAGATGGGGCAGAGGAAAAAAAAAAAAAAAGGAAACTTAGATTTCTTATTCTTGGCTGCAGTAGATGGGTTCACCCTGTAGAGGAAAACAGAAAGTAAGCAACCAAATAAGAAATCGAGTCAAGAAGAGAAGAGAAAAGCCTGTACTATTATAGTTCAACCCGAAAAGGAAAAGGCTATTGATGACTTGATAATTTGACTCTTAGTTTCTTTTGTTGCTCTTTCTCCATTTCTTACTGCATGCTTGTTAGAACAGATCTAATCCTTTCCGTTCTAAGTTACAAAATTCTCGCTTTTAAGCATTAATTTTCTCTTCATGACTAAAATTTGTTATGATTGATGGGTGTAGATAGCTCATTTAGAAGCATGGGCCCTCCTCGACAGAGACCACTCCAGTTCTTTGCAAGGAGCAACTGAAGCTTTAAAGGCCAGTACTCTTCGTCTACCAATTGTTGGAAAAGCAATAGTAAGTTTCTTCCTTTTTCTGTTTCCTTGCTTTTCAATATACAATCTATTAATGATCCAGCTCAGGACTACCAGTGTTGTCTAAAAATGTTGGTCTTGTTTCTCTGCCCTTTCTCTGTTTTCTTCCATAATAGGCAGATATCCAAAATCTCAAGGATGCTGTCAGTTCAGCAGTTGACGTGATGCAGGCAATGGCATCTTCGATATGCTCGTTATCATCAAAGGTAAACTTCATTAATTTAAATCTTGTAGACATCAGTGTTACAAAAAAGTCATTAAATTCTTTTCTATGGTAATTATTTGTATGTCTAATAACTTTGTGAAGCCTATAAATCACTGCCACTAACAAAAGAAAGTTCTTAAGATCTTTCTTGCTGTTCCTATCAATACGTTCTTACTTTGCTAGTTTTCTTTAATACTTTGAGTCATCTGTTTTTGCCTTTTTGGATTGTTTGTTGACTTTGGTTTAATGCTAAGGATTGTAAAAGAAATTGTAAATTGATAAAATTGTACTCCAAAATAAGTAATTAAAGCGCTCAAAACCACAAATAAGGGTCGTGACGCTAGTTAGGCATTGAAAACGTTTATCACTATCTGTTGGTGTGCCTTAAAAACAGAGATTCGATACTCCAAGTAAGTGGCTTTTTTTTATGGGAAAGGGAACTGCTTATTGATAGGTAATGCCACAAAGAAGCGAAAGTTAATACAACAATCCCTTCCTGCTGATCGATTCTATTCCTGGCTCTTACTATCTAAAAATCAGATTTGACATTTTCGTTGATAGGATCTGTAACTGCCGATCCCAAGATGTTTAGTAATTTAAAAAACAGGTATTCTACATAAGGCACCAAATTTACAATGAATTTCACCTGTGGGGCATCTAGATTTTCAGCTTCAAAGGTCATGCTAAATTTGTACAGTATGGTCACACCTTTATGGAACATGTACTAAATGCTATTTTAATGTACTGATGAGAAAATGGAAAAAGGTCTAATGAAGCCTCCACAACTTATAAAAGGGATGAAAGAAGGAAACCTCGAAGTTTGATACTTGGATGGAGCCTGTCTATTTATGTTTCACCCGAACTTGCACTTTAAAAGGGTCAAATCTACCTAATGAATAATATCATTTCCCCTTTGCAGGTAAAGGAAATGAATTCTTTGGTGGATGAACTTGCAAGTGTGACCGCAAAGGAAAGGGTTTTGCTCGAACAATGTAAAGATTTTTTGTCCATGTTAGCAGCCATTCAGGTAAAGGCGGCGTTTCGTTTTTATATGTTCCAAGCTATTGTCTGCTTCATTTACTCGATATGGCTCATTGTTTAAGAATTCTTCTTATCAAATTAGGTTAAGGACTGTAGCTTGAGGGCACATATAATACAACTTAATCGTGTAACAACTACTGGCAGCCTGACAACAGATATGTAGAACTGATATTATTTGACTACTCGCCTTAAGTATGCTAACAACATTACACCCAAGCTCATGTTTTTCCGATGGGTGGACTGGAGGCGGCACTGGACAAAATAAGAGCGGATTGAATATAGCTAGGTTCGGCTTCTCATTTTAATCAGTTTTGCATCCAGTTGTTGTCGTCTATGATCACACGCATGTAATTTTTGCATCCGAAGATAAGAGGAAGTGGCTTTTCCTCTCAACTGATTTCTGTATACGTGTACTCTGTTTTTTTTTTTTTTTTTGGAAGAAAGCAATTTATATGTAAATATGTTAAAAAGTTCATCTGTTAACCAAGTATCATGTATTTCTTGGCCTACTTTTATTAATCATCCAAGTATGATCTTTGTTGATGCTTGTTCAATCATTGACACAGATTCCCAAATTCATTGCATTCACGTTGATGTTGTGATAATTGTAACCAAGATTGAGTGTACGAAACCGAATCCATCTGTCCTGTCCGAATTGAATGAAGCCTCCGATCAAGTAGCTATCTATCCCTACAAAAGTTTATTTCGTCAGTTTTTTTTCTTTTTGGTTCTAAGGTGAGATGAGAACTGAGGGGTTTTTGGTTCTGACATGGTGGATACGACCAAAGTATTGCAAGACTCAAAAACCACACGCATTGATTTCATGAATCACGGGGGACCTGTCGAAGGCCCCGACAAAATTCTATTATGATTTTGTCACATTCAATGTTACCGAACCGACATAACCTGGAGTTTGGAGGGACAAACTCTGTTTCAGTTGCAACTTGCAATGGTAGGATAAAACTAGGATAAAGAATGTTTTAGTGAAAGCGGGATTTCATTTGTTTTCCTTTATAATCAAAGCTGTTCATCGTTCATTCATTATCACCCTTTTCCATCACAGTCAACCTTTTCCATTTTTCGAAGTAATGGTCATCAATTTTAAAAATTTATCCAACATATACTCAGAATTAGTTACTAATACTGGATTTAGCAGTGAAATAATAAAATTTGTATTCTAGAAGAAGAAGAAAAGGCGACAAGCGGACAAGACAGCAAATCCAAAAGTATCTGACCAAATGACCAAAGTAGTAATCGACAACTCACGTCTGAATTCCGGCGCATAGGGGGCTTAAAACCACCTGCGCCCACCACCAACATGGGCTGTCTACCCTGCCCATACCATTGCCGGCTGCTGCTCATTTATTTTGACCTCCACCTCCCTTTTAAACAATTTCTTTCTTTTTAACATTTTCATCATGTGCTACAATTTAAGGGGCGGCTTTCATCTTTCTTTACTTCCTTTTAATTTGTCCAAGAAATAAACATATTTATTCTTTGCTCTACGAAGCAAGAAAAGTAGAAAAAAAAACAATGTACTATCTACTTTGTATTCGTTCTTTCCAGCTTCTTCTCTTTTTTTTTTTTTTAAATTTATTTAAAGATTCTAAAACTTGTTTTTGAGTGGGAGAATTTTTTTTTCCAAAGTCTTTCTAATTTTTTTTTTTTTAATGGTGATTGGATGAGCCGAACTTGGAATAATGACATGAATGCAATTGCAAGTGGAGAAGAAGAGACTGATTCCAGCATCAGGGTGGGCGTGACCGTTGTATGATTCTTATATTCTAAGCGGATAAAAGGGTTTCGCAAAAGCTCCTGAAATGCATTTGTTTCCCAGTCCTCGAAGAAAATTTGGGGACCATCGAGCATTGGAGTTGAGAAAAAAAATGAAAATGATGGGCATGGATATAGACATAGGAAGATTCCAGTATTTGATTTGTGGACCGTGACGTTGTGGGGGAAACAGGACCTAAACAATTTGCAAAAAAAAAAAAAAGTATTGGGAGCAATGGACCCCAACTCCCAACCACAGGAAATTGAGAAGACAAGAAAAGAAAAGGGGTTCCTTGCCATCCACAAGCCTTCCTGTAAATGACTATTGGTTTCACAAAGAGACCAAAATCAAGAACAAAATCTATGGCTGATAAAAACCTAAACTTAATTTAGTTTATTCAATCACCTTAAAAAATATTTAATAAATTCAAGATTCAGATTCCAATATAAAAATAAAATGAGGCTTGACAATGCCTCCCACCACCACCACCACCAAAAGAAGCCTCATCTATCATTTATATCCTCTCCACAGTTCCATTGGAAATTTGATATATGCTCACATAGTTTAATAGCAGTTTGTTTCTTCTAAAATTGATTTCTTTTGATGGGACTTTTTTTTCCTTTTAAAAATTCCTTTGGCTTAAGTCATTCAATTTGGACTGTAATAAAATGACTCTTTAAAGTAACCAAAAGCCAGTCTCTCACATTTAAAGCCTCAGCCCCCATCATTGCCCCATGTTTTGCTACTTCTGTTCATATTTCACGTTGTAAAGTAGTAGCAACTTGCAATTCATCGAGACCCAAATAAAGAACAAACGTTTCTCACTCACAGATTTTTCAAAAATAAGTCAGCAGTGGTAACAACAGCGCCCAAATGCTACAGTTTTCAAATCCCATTTTATTTTTTTTCTTGTTTTCTCCTTAACTCAATAATTTCTAATTTACATTTGACATTAAATATTAAAAATTAGACATGTAACCTAATTGATTCGTATCATCCTAAGAAAAAGAAAGTGGGAATTGAAGACTAGTGCTTGTTATTCAATACAGCTCATAAATAAAGTTATATATATATATAAAAGGGAAATTCGAAATTTTATAAAACTGATCGAACTTCATCTTGCCGACTATAGAAACAAAAGATCAGATTATCTCATGGTAATTTAAAAATACCCAAAATTACAGGGAGAAATATGAAAAGGCTTTCTCAGATGAACAATCTCAGAAGCTTTTGTTCGCCGCCGTCGCCGCCATTTGAAGTACTGCGGTCTCCAGAAGAACTGCTTCCCAACGTCGTCGTTCCGGACTCTTCCGACGATGAAGATTCTCTCTTCCTCTTCACCGCTCTATCGTCACCGATCATCAAGCAGAGATCAAGATCAGTCGCTTTACATTTAACCACGACGTCATCAAAAGCATTCGTTTTTACGAAATCTTCCTGTCTCGTCTGGTAACACTGCCCACCACCACCACCACCAACCATTTCTGCAACATCCTCAAGGTCTGAACCTGAAATCTCGCCGCTAAATTCGGGCAGCGGCTGTAACGTACCTCCTCGAAGCACTGTTTGCACCGCCGACTGGCAGACGTTCCAGTTCCCTGTCCATAATAAACCCACGGCTCCGCTCACGGGGTTCACTGCCCGCCCCACGGCTTCAAACAAAAGCGACTGAAACAAAGCTGCAAACCCACACATATACCAGTCAGAAACAACATTAAAATAGGGAAAAAAAAAAAAAGCCGATGAGTTTTCATTATACCAGGGACATGAATACTAGAAAATAGAATTACCAGGTCTTTGAGGCTGGGGGACGGAGGAAAGAAAGGACATAAGGCCGGCGCGGCCAAAGAACTTGGCGACGAAAACGGTGGCGTGTGCTTGGGCTTGAGGGTTATCTATACATTGCAAGCTTTGCCTAAGCATGCAATTTTCACTGCACCCTTTTCGAAGAACTCTGCAGCCATTGCAACTCATCCTGAAGGACCTTTCAGCATAAGAAATGACAAAAGGTAGAAGACGAAGAAGAAGAAGAAATGGATAATTTATTGAGTTAAAAAGACTGGTGGGAAAGGGAATAATTGAAGCCGAGAGAAAAAAGTCAGGTAAACACAGCAATATATAGAGATAGAGAGGTTGCATGTGGAGAAATGTGGGTGATAATTGATGATTTTGGATGTGTTTAAATAACCATAGTTTAATTTTTATCATTTTAAAGAGTTAACCATAGTTAAGGGGAATTTGATAAAATGATATTTTTGGTAGGGTTTTTGGGAGGGTTCCAAAGAAATGGGTGACAGGGGCGGCCCCGGGTTTCCGCGGATAGGGAGATTAAGGGGACATACCAAGCAAGCAGTCATAGCCGTTGGATTCTGTTTCGTGGATGTCACTGACCGTAGATTCTTTCTTTGTCTTCTTTTTCTTGCAATTCATGTTGTAGACCATAGAGAGAGCGCGCGTGGGGGGTGAAAGACCAAGTTTTCAATAATGAGAGATTGTTTTTGTTTTGGCATAATTCGTAAATTTTGTATTGGATTTTTGTCTTAAAGATAATGCATTAGTTCATCTAATGTTTGATTTGGAAATCTATTTGATTGAAAGCCTTTTTTGTTTATAAAAATGGGGTTAGTCAATCAATTCAGCTGTCTTTCACCTTTTCTTTTGTTATTGTTGTTCGACAATACTGACATTGAGATATACGTAAATGAGTATATATCGAATATGAATTTTTTTTAAGAAATGAAAATTTTAAGTAATATAAATTAGAGATGCAAAGGATAATTGTTATTAGGACATTGTTAATTAGAAACCATACAACCTCATTAATTAGTTTTTTTCAGCCTCAGTGGAAGATTTCAAGAGAAATGAATTAAACGAATATAAGTTACAATTCAATAATTAAAACATGGAAAAAGAAATGTGGGTGGATTTAAGATATGAAAATAAATAAATAAAAGAAGTCATAAGTTGGATTGGTTAATAACGAGAAAGAATTAAAGAGGATAAAATCGAGTGGCTGTACTTACAAAGTGCGGAAACGAGGAAGAAAATTGGGTGAAGTGAGAGGACGAGGATGACGATGTAGATGAAAGCCGATATCTTTATCCGATTCTTTGGTTTGGTCCGCAACATTTTATTCCATCCGGATTAGACTTGTTAGTAAGTTAAGACTGCTTAATCTCTATTGGATCAAATTTGGATGAAAATTTTTATATTTTAAGTTTAATAAGATCGGTACAAATTATTATTTATGTAATAAAAATATTTTTTATTTAAATTTAAATTAAAATAAAAAATTTAAATTACAACTTGATGAACCAATAAATACTTTTAATAGTAATTTAAAAAATAAATAAATAAATAAAAGAAAATGTCTGGTGAATGTTACAAGCGAAAAAACAAAGTTTATTCTTTGTTTTTTGTTGGGTGGAGAATGTGATTCTAGTCCATGACCATTGCCCATTGGTTAACTTTTGATTGGCTTCATTCATTCATGCATGTCAAGTGAGTTTTTTTTTTTTTTTTTTTTTTTTAAAGGAGCTTAAAAAAATTGATGAATATGGTCAGGGTGAGGCCAGACGCGGTCAGTTGGGGGAGGGTTGGCCGTATTTGAAGCCACACAATAAAGCCTTAAGATTAGAGAAAGTGCGTGACGTTTTGATCATTGGTGCTTTCCCTCACAGCACACAATCATTTTTTTTTTGGTAGTGTCCCTTCCAGGGAATCGAAGGGACAAATGAGGTTTGGGAAGTGGGTTGGGCACAGAATTATAGGGTCATTTTCTTTTTTCTGGCTCTCCATGAATCAGAATTTATTCAGATTTTCCTTGATTTTGCAATACTCCTTTGAGTTGCTTTTTAGTTACAACATTATGCAACAAGGAAAAGTTTTTTTTTTTCTACATTTTATAAGGATTTACGAAATAATAAAATCTAAAATCTATTTAAAGTTGCGTCATTCATCTAATCTAACGAGAACAAAATATTTTAAATTTAAGTCAAATTTTAAAAAATAATTTTTTTATTTTCCGGACCTACCTCGACTTGATCTGATCAATAAGAAGATCTACCCTGCATTTCTGATTTAATATGAAATTTTTGTTCTTAATTATAAAATAACAAACAAGTTTGGTCAATGCAAAAGTATTTCTGAATTTCATTAAATATATAAAAAGGTATAATTTGAGTAAGAAAATGAAATATGATAGTCTAACCCCAAATCCTTTGTAATAAACGCTGCCGAAAAAAATGTTACTGGTTAGTTTTGTATCTTTATGCTAAGCGGAGTTTATTATCTCAGATAAGCTCTAAATTTAGGGCAGCTTATCCAACACCTTCGACTTCGAGATAAACGGTACATGAAAAAGGTACAAGAAGCCGGTCTGAAAACTTGGAATTTAACAGCTTAGTTTGATTAATTGGATAAGCTTCCATTGTGACCCTTTGGCTGAAACTTATTGCCGCATCACATTTTAATTATAAGATTTTCCTTTTGTTGTTGTTATTTTGTTTTTTTTCTTCTTATAAATGGATGGGAAGTCATGCCTACTTTTAACAGTATAATAATATGCGGAAAACAGGGGTTTGAAGGAGATTTGATATATGAGACTAATGACGATCATTTCTAAGCTTTGAGGTTGTTTGTTAGTTTAGAAGGTAATAATTTTGTTTGTTTTTGCATTGTCCTTGACCTGGTCCAATGGCTGCCATTTTTGTTCCTTTTTTTTCTCTTTTCTTTATTTGAGGAAGAAGATTCGAAACCTGCTCCTAGTAAAGGATAATGCATTAACCTTGGGGTGCACCATGCACATATTTCTTAGTTGTTCTTGTCCATTGTTTCAAGAAACCCCAAAATCTATGTTTGAATTTGTAGGAACTAGGGAATCATTGATTACTGTACTGATATTCGTATTAGCAACTTGCATCAATGGCTATATATGCTTTCATTTTGCTAAAATTAACATAAAACTAGTTCTGAATTTACTAATGTCATTAAGATAGGTCAAGCACAAAAAACAAAAAAAAAAAAAACAAAAAAAGCAGGAGCAGCTAGCTTAGCTACTATATTTTCCCTCATTTTCCTAAGAAACTGAATGCCTCCTATTTCTGGATGGTGTTGACTTGGCTTCTTCTGGATTGGCTGAACCAAGGCTCTCTGATGAGTCTGAACCACCAATCTCACCCTGGGCTCCTTTGCTTGACCAGAGCTTTGTAAATATCTTTTTGGACTTCAGTAAACCTTTCATTTTGTTAATAGCAGCCTTTTCAATACTATTTCTACTATCTCCACCATTTCCCTCACTCCCTCCTCTTACTACCCCATTGGCATTGCCCAACCTTAGGGCAGCCAGTTCCTCTTTCAGAGCCTTGAGCTCCTCGGATGCAGACATCGCATCCCAATCTTCCTCTGGGTTGGTTGTTGCAGCTGATCTTGAGCTCCCATGAGATCCATTATTTAGATATTTCAGGCCTTTAGGTAAATCAGGAGTGCTACTGCCCGACGAAGCAGCAGCAGCTCTGACCTGCTCAAAAAAGAGAACCTGCACGACTACTCGCAACGGGAGCCTCTCATTTTGCACAGCATGCATACATGCCTCAGCTGACAGTTTCTTGCAGTCCATTAACTTGCATATTCTTTTTCTCTCACTCTTGCTGATGCCTGGGTGCTCCTGCGTCAAAGTAATATATAACGCAACACCGGAAGTCAACAGAATCAATTTACCTTAATAACAATAACAGTTGCAGAAAGTGACTAGGTCAAAAGGTCACTTAGAATTTTAGAAAAAAAAAAAAAAAAGAACTTCTGAAGCCAATTTTGGAGGGTATTTAGATGCGACAAAGGCTTCATATAAACCTAATTCTATGTTCAAATATATAATGTAAATACCAGTTTACTATGCATTGAAAAATATATGGGCTTTGGCAGGATTCTCACCTTAAGATACATGTCAATGGCTCGGTAAAGCCCATTATGAGCAGGCCGAGAGATGCAAGACACCGTTTCAGCAAGGTCTACAAACTTTGACAAGGGTAAGTTAGGATCCTTCGCAATTTCAGCGAGGTATGCATCAATCAATTTCGCCACGATCAGCTTGGAAGCATCTGTTAACATTCCAGGTCCTCGTATTTCCTGAGCCTCATTCTCTTCTGATTCGCATTCAGCATTCTGATCTTGCATCAGAAACTCTTTCACTATTCTCTGTACCATATCAACATTGTACATTACATCTTCCCTTTCCACTTCTCGTATCAAAAGATCATTTACAGAAGCCTCCTCCAGTTGCTGACTGATTCGTCTCACCAGCTGTTCCCTAGTCATTTCTCCTGAGTCAACAATGATAGCTGCTTTCAACAACTTGAGCAAGAAACTGCAAGATACACTTCCTTTCTCCGCAGGCAACAACCAGACAATTGTATCAACTGTTGATTGATACCTTCCAACATCCTCGGAATTTATTACACCCTTCCTGAAACCAGGCAACCTTCTGTAAGAATAAGCTTTCAAAGCTTCTCCAATCACTTCATGGGGCAGTATTCCTTTCGCTTTAATACTCATTATAACATGCTTATATAGATCGATTTCAAGTTCACACAAATCCTCAACCCACCAGTCTTTTGGCACCGATCGATTTCTGACACTGTTACATTTTGGATCGTTCCCATTTTCCTCTGGGAGCTTCCTCCGGTTATAAGTGTAGGACCAATCAACCTTGGAAACATCAATGCAAGTGTTGGTAGCTATAGCATCAATGCAAAGACTGACCACTTTCAATTCCTCAGATAACGGTAACATAGATTTTGTTGTCTGAAGAACAATGATTGAATCCTTCCAGCTGTGGAAGATGCTGGAGTTGAAGAAGACATCAATCTTGTAAATTAGGTTCCCTTTTTCAACGGTCTCATACATTCCTAAGTACTCAGCTGCACATCGGGCAGCAACAACATTGTAAGCATTAAGGTTGACGGTCATGCCATAACAAAATTTGGCACATATCTCAAAGGCAACCGGACCTCCGGGAATGTCAGAAATCTCAACTTCATCACAATTTTCTTCATTACTGGTTGCAACCAACTTTTGTAAGCGGGCACTTTTTGACAGAAGAGGAAACTGCATATATGGTCATCCATTAGCTTCAAAAACACAAATGAATTTTTAAGACGACAAATGAGCCGAACAGAGCCAAGCTTGCTCAACTTAACTGATCTTGTCGTTCTATTTGAAACTACACTACAACTAAAACAAGAACTGAAATTCGGTGGCCTTTACATTTTAGCAATTATATAAAATTGTAGGCTAAGGATCAAATAAAGCATAAATTCGGATGGCATGTAAGCCATAATGCAATTCATTCTGGCAAGGACAGTTCATACTCGAAGACAATGCTTGATCATAGATGAAAATCTTATCTGCACTGGAAGAAGATGCATACCTTGTGCAGATAAAACTTAACATCCCTTACAATGACCGTTATGTCGGTTGCTAGCTCACTCGCCACATACCTGTACGTAGTGGTTGGAAAGAATATAATTATAAAGAAAAAGGAAATGAAAAGGATTTCGAAGATCTTTGTAAGCAGAAGTTCTAAATAACTATCCATTATTGGATCTCAAATATTTTGAATTTGATGTGCTATGCATAATCCAAAGAGGCAAAGCAACAACAACAATAGTAGGAGTATGCAGTTGGAAAGGACAAAAATAATTGAAAGAGGCAAGAGATTATCACTCAATGGTCTTATGAAAGAGAGAATACATCAAACAACATATAGCGGACATTTTTTTTTTCTGATTATTCAGTAAAAGGAACAAATAATATATTGCAAGCAAGGGTCCAAGAGAGATCTTACCTCACATTATTCCCATCGCTTTGAAACGTATCCAGCTTTGATCCAAGCTTCATAAACTTCATATTGGCAAGCAAAAGATCTTCCTTCACTCTAAAACCTCAAAATGATCTTCTCAGCTACTCAACCAATCACCAGCCAATTAAATACTAGACAATCAGCAACTCACAACATTAAACATAAACCAGGTGTAGAGACCTAGTTTCTAAATCCAACCAGCTTTCTGGGATTTAAGAGACTAAGAAGAACCCAAAGTGGGGATAGGATATATATTATATGTAATATATTACAAGAAAAGCATGATCGAATCTTGACAGCAATATATGAACGGAAGGGTCTGAGGAAGAAAGAGAAATAAATCATTGGCAAGATGGGGTTTTTGAGTAATGATTTAAGAAAACGTTCTCTTGAATGGAAAGAGAGACATGGAAGATGTTGTCTCCTTTTGTTGATGGCAAAGCCCACCTAGGCCGGGCGGTGCCAGTCAGCTAGACATACAAGACAGACTCTTCGCACTAAATAATTCCCAAAACCAGAGATTACTCTGTTCCTTTATTTTCCTTCTTCTTTAAAGTCTATAAAGATTCATATCGCCAGTACCTCTTCTGATTCTTTGAAAGCCTCAAGTTCCAAACTTGACATATAATAATCAATTTCGTATAGTGTTTTTTTTTAACAGTTGAAGTCTGAAATCCTGCAGTGGAAAACAGCATCTTGGCATCAGCTGAAGAAAACACCAAAACGTTAGACAACAAGCATCTATCTTTATTTTTTTTAATTTTTTTTAAAGTACGAGAATAAATGAAAAAGACCACAATCAAATATCAACTACCAACAACAATATCAGCACAAAGTTAAAACTGAAATTTGAAGAATCCACCAGAATGTATCACTGAAATCTAATTAAATAACAAAATGTCAAGACTCAAGATTAGATTTAACAAAACAAGATAAGACTTTGATATATGCTTTAAAATCCCAAACCTCCCCCCCCCTCACAGGAATGGGAAAATACCCATAGATCATAATCAACTTGGAATTAAAAAGAGTAAAAGACAACCCCCAACAAAATCGAAGACCCTTGTATCAAGTCTGCAAAGCCCATAAAAACTATATATATATATATATATAGGCAGCTTCTCCATTGTAGCAAAACAAGAAATCCCATTTTAAGCATGAACTACAAGGTACAAGCAAAGCCTAGGAAAGCAAAACCATCTCAAACAAGAAGCGACTCCCATCGGAACAAAAAAGACCCAGAATGAGAAAACAGAGCTTTTTACCAAGAAATTTACATCACCATTTTGCAATAAGTGTGTCACAGATAAACAGTATAAAACGTAATGATCACTCACACAGTAACCATGCAGAAGCGTTTGAGTCACTTCAAAAAAGAGTACCAAAACCAAAGGAAAGCTAAGGAAATTTACACAAAAACACCCACAAAAACTAGAAACTAATAAAGGAAGCAACTTTCAAGCAACCATCAGTAAAAAGAACCTGTTTATTAGTACCTATCAGAGTTACTCCCGAAACTTTTTTTTTTTTTTTTTGTTTCCCTTTAGTTTCAAGTTTTCGGCAAAAAGCCCAGCGGTTGCCAAATGTTTTATACGTGTATTTTGCACTAGAAATACTGTAACTTTCCCTTCAACACGAACGAAAAACTTCAAGTTTTTTGCTTCGTGTATTTCTCTTCATTAATATTGGTGAAGAAAGTAGATTTAGTTTCATTCAGTTTTTGGGAGGAGGGGGTGCCATTAACACACACTCAACGCCTCTAGCTCAGTTATGCACGCAAAGCTGACAAAAAGTTGCTTACTTGCGGCCACCTCCTTTTTATTGAAATGTCTTCTCTTTACGCTTTACTTGCGTCCTAAATAACCTATCACTCTCTCTCTCCTTCTACTACTCCATAGATAAATTGGAGAAATGTTATTGGAATTTCATGATTTAATCCCCAAAACAAATCAAAATGAAAAACAAAATAAAGTCCCTCTCATTGGGGTGAAATCATGACCAAAACAGTAGGATAAAGAGCAAAAAAATAAATAAAGAAGTTGGGTTTTTGATAGTATGTCAAAATGTGATTGCATGAGATTTTCACTATGAAGCCAATTGTCAAAGATAGTTTTGCATGTTGCCGTTGGAATACAGGATTAAGGTTTCAAAGCATAGTTTTCAGGAATGTGCGTAAATGCAAAACTATCTCTAGCTGGCTATAGTTAAACTAGTACATATTGTTCTTCAAATCAATAAATATTGTGTCAAATTTTAATTTTAAAATGGTATAAACATAATAAATGGGATTTCGCAATTACTAGCAATTGTATGTTTTATGGATAGATTTTCTCTTAAAAAATTTGGGGGAAAAATAGAGATTTAAATTGCAAAGTCTTCTATGCAACTATCAATTAAATATTTGATTATTTTTCAGTTTATTTATTTTTAGGTTCATAAGCATGATTTTTTTTAACTTATTTTCATTTGAAAAACTGCCACCCTATTTGCTAGCATATGTAGCAATTGCAAGAATTATTAACAACAGTTTCAGAAATATATATATATATATGTATATATATATATATATATTTGTTTTGATACCGAGTTTCAGAAATATTTAATGCTACTATAAATGTACAATAAATTTGTAACAACCAAATTCAATTATAGCATATTAGGTCAAGTTTTAGGTCCAGCTAAGGCCTAAGAGCAATCTAACCTTTTTTTTTGTCTTTAATTACTGCTGCAGCAAAGTAAGAGCCATCCATCCTAATAAAGAGGATGCAATTCGTATTTATGTGCAGCGTTTTCATTTTTTTTTTAATTTTTTATTATGTCAATCGTATAAAAATAAATACAATATAAATTTAATATGTAACTTAATTATATTTAAATATTTCGTATCGTATTTATATAAATATATATATATATATTGTATCAGATATAATTGTATCTTCAGTTGCCTGATCTAAATGCAACTTAAGGTTACTGACTGGTCTCAAAACGCTTTCCTTTATATATTGCTTTCCTTTATATATTACTTGAATTTGGGCAAGAGTTTAAATCAGGTATATATCTAATATATCTATACTAAAAGTTTTATAAATTTTTTTCTATGTTTGAAGAATTATATGAATTATTGAGTGATTTCACGTTCTACATTTATTGGAATAAAATTTTGGATTTTTTAAAAAAGAAACACTTGATTCCCATGTCTATTTTCTCTTAAAAAAGAAAATCTTGAAGCTCAGAGAATGGTTTTTAGGCAGAATTTATACCAATAGGTCATTATGTGGTTGGGGGATTTCCATAGGAAAAATTTGTCGACAGATTATGGTCATCCCCCTGATGCTTATACAAAGGGATACTACCTACATATATGCCTAATTTTTTAGCACAAGAGAATCTGAATAGGAATAATAAAATTAAAAAAAAAAAAAAAAAACTCTAGCTCATGCGAATGTGTTAGTTGTTGAAAAAGACGTCCACGCTGTATTTAACTTTGACCCACACGTATTCCTTTGAGAGTTAGTTTGATTTGTTTGCCCCATATTTGCCAAACCCCCAGCATCAGTTCACTTCCAAGTTGATCGTTATGGGTCAAAGGGCCCAAGTAGTGGCCTTTGCCTTTTTCTGCTTTTGAGGAAAGTTCTACACTCTGAAAAGGAAAGCATGATTAGGGCTTCTAACTTTCATAATGCGGTAAACCCAATGAACCTAATACCTCCCTATGTCTTTGACACTTTGGAAGTGTATGGCCCAAATGGTTTAAGGAGTTTAGTCATTATTATTATTATTATTATTATTAAGTGTTTCACACCATAAAGAAATGATAATGGGACATCCTTCTTGCCTCTAATTTAAAAATAATTCATATATTAATATATTAATATTATATTTTAATAATTTTTTTATGTTATAATTACGTTATATCTAAAATTATAATATTTATCTAAATCCACAAACTTCAAAAGGCATTTCTATTTTTGCAAGGTCAAAACAGGTGTAAAGTTAATAATTTTATATTAAGAGTTGAAATTAAAATATAAATTTTGAGACGTTAAAATAAAAAGTTTTGACTATTTTTTACTTAAAAAATTTGAAAATAAATGAAGCCGGAAGCCAAGGGAGGCCTCTGCTTGCCCCCTAACTTCGCCCTTGCTGGCGGACACATCCCTTTTATATACATCAGGTAATTTGTCTTGCTTTAGTATCCACAATCGAAAGTTATATAGTTGACAAAATATTTGCAAATGGTGCATTCAGAACTGAGAAAAAGCTTAAACGGCGACGCCCTTTTAAACGAAATTGGTGGATTCAGAACTGAGAACGACCAAAGTTAAGCAGCCCGGATTGCATCGAGTCGCAACCGAACAATGATTCCAACCTGTCTTCAGTACATTAAAAATAAATTAAAGAAGTTTCCATGCTGAAAGGAACACATTAAATTGGAATAAAGTTTGCAAGAATTGGTTCATTTTGCAGATAAAATTAGTTAAATACGTTTGTACTTGTCTAAAGTGTTACTTTCTGTGTGTTCTACTATTCTTAACAAATTCTGACCTAATATTTTTGGCCACACTTCCCCTTCCAATTTGCAAAGGCAGCAACGACAAGCATCCTAAAGATTTGGTTAATCCATTCAATTCAGGACGTCTTCACCATTCCCTTAAAAAAATGCTTACGTACTAATCAATTTTTTCTTTCGTAGCTAGCTAGCCTGCTGCCAAACTGGAACTTCGTCCCAAACAGTCTCGTTTCTAGATTATATGTAGACCATGAAACCAAAACATTAATTCAAAAACCGAATGTGAAGGAAGCTGGGGGAGGGGCGATGTTGGTCGAATCACCAACCACCCCAGTTTATTTCATTGGAGCAGCAATGGGAATTCATGAATCATGATGCATGACTTATATTTTTCTGCTTTTAAAGTTGAGCTTTTGATTATTTTATGAGGCTGCTAATTCTTTTAATAATCCACTTTCGCCATAATACATAGATTAGATGGTGACAGATATCTCGGTCAAAAGGCTGCCTGAGATACAGTTACAAAGAAAAAAAATGCCTAAGTTCATTCCATAAGTTTGCCTAACTTTGAAAGGTATAACGAATTGAATTAGAAGTTAGAACTTAAAGTTCCATTTGAATGGATAGATTATCATTTCAAGGTTCCAATGCGGTGAGAACCTTTGCATATCCACAAGATCAATATAGGATTCAAACAATAATAAAATTATGGTGTGTGCATTTCATTACTTTTACCATATTTCTTAGTTTTCTTCTTTTTGCTTTTTTTTTTTTCTCTCTTGTTTTTATTTAAAGAAAAAGGAAAAAAATGATTATATGAGTAAGATAAAACATACACATCATTGAATTAAATACTATTATGTATTTTAAGTTGATAAAAAAAATCAAGTATTAAGTAATAATTTTATAGCCTTTAAGTCGAAAAAAAAATCACATTTAGACCTAGGGGGCATACTAGCTAGTATCACTTAATAGTCAAGACCACCAGTTATAGCTTACAATAGATAAGAATGTATTTCATATCATCTAAATTGATAAAAAAATTTAATAATTACTTATGATAGCTTTCGTGCCATCCAATATCATCTTTTTGTTAATTAATATATTGTCAATTGCAAGAAAACCCTTCAGCCAATTTGCAATAACATCGCTTTCAATGGGAAAAAAAAATTGGGTATTACATCATCGATATAGGCATCTTAATTGAGAAATTAAGAACGGAGCATGTGGCAAATAAAAAGGATTAATACTTTAATCGAACAATTTTAGATAACAATTTCAACAACATTGGAAACTTATCTGATTCTGAATTTTGATATATACGTCTATTTACAGTAAGGAGAATTGAAATTAATTTTAAAAATTTTTAAAAAAAGTTAAGAAATTCATAAATATTATTTTTATTAGTGTTATGTTTTTAATTTATTTTACAAGAACATGAATTATGCTACAGAGTTTTGAAACTCTCTCCTAGCGAAGCGTTGCTGTCTCTGCACATGTTCTTTCTTTTTTCAAACTCTCTAGACAAAGCACGCACTCCGGTTGATATAATTTTCTCGTTCTTATCCGTAAAAGCTTCTATAAAAAGTTATAATTTTACTTTCTTGATTACTCCAGAAGAAACAATATATTCTAATTCTAGCATCCCTTGTTTTACCAGATAAGTTGAAAAACATGCATTCCTTTGGAAAGAAAATATAATAATTCTGGGATTATGGTGTGGCCCTTGATCATAACACGCCATGCTAGGTATTGGATCGAATTCGTACAAGTGGAAGACTTGTTCAAGCTAAGTGAGTAAAGCTCTGTTAATTGCTCCTTATTTACGTGGAGAAGTAGGACGGTGACAAACAAACCCCCGAAGGAACGTAACTTGAATGTTTCAGTGCTCGCCGTGTAGGAAAATTTCTTGTCTTGACATAATATAACCCTTTTGACGGCCGCATTCGGTGGGAAAGAAAATGGCTTGGGTGGGTTGAAAGACAATGTCCATTTTGAAAGGGGGGGAAAAAGTTGATCAAGATTAGATCAATTCTCGGCGTAAATCTACGAAGCAAAGTTGATAAAATTTTGTACTATATTCACACGGTTTTGAGATACCAAAGTGCC